>PTEX01000199.1:260550-357817 GCA_003342815.1 Eudromia elegans | reverse complement strand
GCATTGAGTTGTGTTTGTACATAAATAGAACCAGGACCGTAAAAATATTCTACTTGGCAACCAGTACTTGGCAGTTCCAATCAATTAGGATTATTAGTCATGACTGGATGAGGAAGGCAGCATAGGCCTAGGATGTATAAATGTTCTCAGGGTCCAAAAATTCTCTTGGCAGCCTGAGCTCCAAGCAGTTCACTCTGTTTAAATTACTCTCTTTTCCAGTACGCCTGTGCTAGTCTAGTSTGGTTTTGCCTCATATTTCTAGGGTGAGTTGGACCTTTTGAGTCATTTCAATGATGCTGACAAGGCACCTACTTACCTCGGGATGGGAGCAGTGAAAGGATGAGGAGCAGGGCCAGTGTTTCACAGGGAGAGCAGGGAATCCTCAGCTCTCTGGTGAGCACCCTCCAAGCAGCCTGAGCCAGGGCAGGAGAGCGGCCCAACCACCTGCACCCATGCGAGACTTTTAGCTCAGCTTTGTCTGAGACCCTGCTCAGCCTCTGCAGCAAGGCGTGGTTTGGCCAGTCAGGTCCCAGATAAGAAAAACTCATAGGAAATAGAGCAGCACACTATCCAGATGACAGTTTACCCTCCCCCTCTGACTATTAAATGTTTCCTTAGCACTGGTTTTAGCAGTGTGTAATGCATCAGTGCATCTTGCACTGAGTATCTGTTGGCTTTTTGCAGAGTTCTGCTGACATCTAGCTCATGGCTAAATTACAGTCAGGCTAACTTACTGCTTCTTTAYATTATTTACATGCCTTTTAAAGATTTGTCCAAAAGAAAAAAAAATGTACTGTATTACCAATAAACTGTCTCCTGCTGGGGCAGCACATYCCTATGTAACAACACTGTGCTAAGGTAGTTCATCTCAGCTGTTGCATGGTGCACAGGCACCAAATAGTACACAAACTAACCCTATTCTGAAAATCCAGAGTTGTTACATAGGTGCACCAGTGCCTTGATTTCACTTGTCAGCAGATGAGATTTGTGAAACGTAGGTTCAGTTTCTCCCAAGTGAACTCTCTGACCCAGTATCAGCTCTAGCTCCTAGTCTGCAGAAGTAGTTCTGGGTGCTGCAGACTGTGGCATGGACAGAACACCTCAAATTTATCAGGCAGCTCAAAGTAGGGCATAAATTTGAATTTCACATATACTGTGGTCAGTGAGAAGGAAAAGGCATTCTTTCTCCCCATTCTGTCTCTATCGCAGTCAGTGCTTGCAGCACAGACTACATACTGCACAGAGAGTGCACATATTAATATATGTTTTTTTCTATCAGACCTTAAAATGTACATGTTAGAAAAATATTTTGCTGGAAACTGTGCTATTGTTCCAGTACAGTCTTATTATTTTGCTAAATAGATGTTTGAGTTTCCATTCTTGCAGTTAGATTTGATTTTGAGCTTTGAGGATAGTCAGGTAAAATCATATTTTTGATCTTCTCTCAATCTCATCTTTGACAGGCAGCTCATATCCTATTTCCCATACTGTTCTTAGAATTACCATGTCTTAACAAGTTCAAGACCAAAATTCTAATCCTGAGGTCCCAGCAATCAACCTTACCCATCTGTCAGATTAACCTAATCCTCATTCTCCTGGATGCTAACTTCAGGCCACCTGATTAGCATCTTCTGTCAAAAATCACAACCATTTTCTTCACTGGAGTAAGACATTTGCCCAAATCTGCTTCTGGCCCAAATCTGCTTTTTGGTCAATGAGCATAACTAATATATATGAACAATTCATTCTTGGACACTGTAGGACTTACTTGACTTACTCTTGTTTCTTTCCTAGTGATAGGGAGTTGTAATTACATTCTTGTATTATGAGTACTCATATTTTTTCTTAGCCCCTTTTTAAACTTCACTAAACCCTGGCTTGCTCACTTGCCTGAGAAATATATGGGTTTAATCCATCTTTTAGAGTAACCAAAACTGTAATTATTGATTACCTGCTTCCTTCAAGGTGCATAGTTAAACTGTTTCACCTTCAAAACAGGGAACCTGCACAGAGCAGAAAATCCTCTGAAAATGTAGAAAGGTCAATGGTGCATTTCATGACATGCATGCTTATGAAGCCATATAATTCATCATTTGTTACTACAGAACTCATTCCTGTGGGGATTAACATTTGCCAATAAATATACCATATGCTGGATTCTATATGGAGATTTTTTTTAAGCTACCTTACAAAGTCATTAAGGATCTCCCATGACACCTATGACTAAAATGGGCCAAACACTCCAGGGCTCCCCTAGACCCTTGAAGCATGTGGGTTAAAGGATGAAGTCATGTCTCAGTCTTGTACCAATTCTTCAGTGAGACGTTTATGATTAAATAGTTTGCTTGTGACATGTCTTTCGGAAAGAACTATTACTCTTTGGTGAAGACATCAAACTTAACCCCTCCTTCTTTGCAGAAAGAAGGAGAAGGAAAAAGAACAAAGAAGAAGATGAGGAAGGATTTGAACTGTATTTCACCAATTGTCACTGAGACAGATTATGATAAGAACTGTGAAACACTAAGAAGGGTTATTAGAAGCTTCTTGTTAGTATTGAAATGTAATTTAACTTCTAAATCAAAAGACTAAATAAACTGCATAATAGTAATTTTCTGAAGATGACCTCTTATAGGAAAGGCTCACAAGTTCCACTTCCATGTTGTCAGAGGTCCTTTTATTAGCAAATTTGCCTGAAACCGTAGAGAGAGAAAATGGTCTTTCCACATACTGTAACAGGAAGCTCTGTGTGATAGCSATAAGTATGAGCTCATCTGAGCTGTATAACGCACTATGCCAGGCAGCTGAGAAAATCTTTTTGAAGATGATGGGAAAACATCACATCGCTGCTTTGATCTGTCCTGCCATTTTGTTTGGATACAGCTATCTTCCTAACTCCMGGTCCAAAAAGTTAAGTACCTGAGTTCCTTAAATCTCTTCAGTTAGACGTTTCTGTTTTACACCTTGAGAGTAAATGAAATGAGTTCCTTAAAGCACATAGCCTATGTTTATACATACACAGACTCAAATCCTCACACAAAATCTGCCTTGCATAAAACAACAACAACAATAAAACCCACCACATAAAACTGCATGTGCTGAGGAAAAACCTAGAGCTTGTAATGGTAAAAAATTCTTTGAAGAACCAAGAATACTGAGGTCTGGTCTACAGCATGTAAAAAAACTTGGAGGAACTCTGGAGATGAAAGACATTATATAATTATAAAATACTGGGAAAAACTCCCAGTCTAGCTGAAAATTAATAACAATTCTCATGGACTTCATTAGAAGGAATATTTGGCTCATTTGACATAGAACAGATGGTGAGATTTTTATAGAGATGGAAACAGTGTAAATCACTGAAAAAAAGAAACAGAATATGAAAAGAAATGAGGAAATAAAAGCAATAATGTTGTACGTTCTCCAGAGCACCCTTAGGAAGGATGCTTAAAATAGGTAATGGAGTCATGCTTTTGCCTTCGAGGAAAAACTTTCTGTCCTCAGTTTAACTTCCTGTTTGTACAAACATAGAGATTTCCCAAAGCAAACTGCAGCAGCACTAATGCAGAAACCTCCAGCTAACTTCAAATTGAGAGATGAATACTTGTATTATCCCCTAAAAATACATGGCCTTTCCATATCCACTATGTAGAACTAATGTAAGAACTACCAGAAACTTAGCTAGTAAGAGGGGAAGTAAGTTAATCTGGGAAGTAAGAGAACAAGTAGAACAGCATGTGCCTGTTCATCTGCTCAAGCTCATTATTTAATGTGAGAAAACTTCCAACACAGCCAAAATGAAGCAATTAACAACCAGGTAATACTATTGGCCTCAAAAATACAGATATGGCATTCATTTAAATGCTGCAAAAGAAATGGTTTATAAAAGCAGCATATGGAAGAATTTTTCCAAACTGAAAGAGTTGCAATATCCAATACGAATTAAGGTCAGAGCCAAATACATGGAATCTGTTCTGAAAGGAGCCAAATGATCTATCTGATTAAAATAAAGATGTTTTCTTAATCCTACAGAACAACTAGGTGACATACGATTTTTTTTTTCATTCTCCTATATTAAAAACCAAGAACTTTTCATATTAACAGATCTGAATAGATAAAAATTGTAGTGTCAGTTAAGTACTGTGCAAGCAGTCTATTCCTCCTACATTAATGGGCAGACAAATACATTTTCTGTGTGCATTTTGAAATAGTAACTAGTTTCAAATTCCAGATTATCTTGACCATTAGAGAACAATTTTGCTCTGAGACATGTCAGGGAAAAGATATTGGATCTACTTTCAGTGAAAGAGAGTGTCTGATGGCCCAAAGAGGCGCAGACAGGTCAATAAAACACCATTTTTCTGCCTCCCCATCAATTAGATTAGAAAAGAGAGAAAGCAGAAAGGAGGTGTCCAGACAGACAGGTAATCTTACTTCTTGAGAGCAGAGTATATTAATTAGTTTTGGTAGATGTAGGAAACCAATTCATCTAGGAAATTAGGACACCTCTGAGATTTGCAGGTCTACTAGCTGAGGCAGGAAGTGAACTGGAATGTTTTTATGTTTGTTCTGGTCCAGTTTCTCTTCTTCTAGAAAAACTTTGAGAGTTTTCTTTCTCCTAAAATAAAAGAAGTAAAACTAAATTTGAAATAATGTTAGCAACAGAATTCACAGAAATTTACAGTTCTCTGCCCTTCTTTCTTCTCTAAAATTACCACCTAATCAAATATAGGTAACAGACTGCAATGTGTATTTGGACTTTCTGGTTCTGAGATCCGATTAAGGAAAAAAGTTAGACTGGCTTCCTCAACTAATAATAATATATATGAGACATATTATGTGTTCGTAATATGACCATTATGCACTCCAGTTTGCAAATTATACTAGCTTATGACATGTGATATGTGTAATGTAGGCTCATGATCATAGAATCATAGAATGCTTAAGGTTGGAAGGGACCTCCAGAGGTCATCTAGTCCAACCCCCCTGYACACACAGGGTCTCCTAGAGCATGTGGCACAGGGTGGCATCCAGGCGGGTTTGGAGGATCTCCAGAGAAGGAGACTCCACCACCTCTCTGGGCAGCCTGTGCYAGGGCTCTGTCACCCTCACCGTTAAGAAATTCTTTCTCAAGTTCCTGTGGAACTTTTGGTGCATAAATTTGTGGCCATTTCTTCTAGTCCTATCACTGGCCACCACTGAAAAGGGGCCAGCCCCATCCTCCTCGCTCCCTCCCTTGAGGTACTTATAGACACTGATGAAGTCCCCTCTCAGTCTTCTCTTCTCCAGGCTGAASAGGCCCAGCTCTCTCARCCTTTBCTCATAGGGCAGATGTTYCAGGCCCCTAATCATCTTTGTGGCCCTGCACTGGACTCTCTCCAGCAGCTCCACATCCCTCCTGCACTGGGGAGCCCAGAACTGCACACAGKACTCGAGGTGCGGCCTCACCAGGGCTGAGKAGAGGGGCAGAATCACCTCCCTCGACCTGCTGGAGACGCTCTGCTTAATGCACCCCAGGATCCCATTGGCCTTCTTGGCCACGAGGGCACACTGCTGCCTCATGGTCAACTTGTCGTCCACCATGACACCCAGGTCCCTCTCTGCGGGGCTGTTCTCCAGGAGGTTGGTCCCCAGCCTGTAGGCTTGTCTGGGGTTATTCCTCCCCAGGTGCACTTGCCCTTGTTGAACTTCATGAGGTTTCTCACCGCCCAGTTGTTGATGGCAGTGTAGCCCTCAGGGCTATCAGCTGCTCCTCCCAATTTTGTATCATCAGCAAACTTGCTGAGGGAGCGCTCCATCCAGGTCATTAATGAATAAGTTAAACAGGACAGAACCAAGGACTGACCTGTGGGGGACACCGCTAAACACAGGCCTCCAACTGGACTCTGCATCACTGATCACCACCCTCTGAGCCCTGTCATCCAGCCAATTCCTAATCCACCTCACTGTCCACTCATCTATCCCACACTTCTGGAGCTTGCCCAGGAGGATGCCGTGAGGGACGGTGTCAAAAGCCTTGCTGAAGTCCAGATAGATGACATCCACCACTCTGCCCTCATATATCCAGCCAGTCACCCCATCATAGAAGGCTATCAGGTTAGTCAAGCATGATTTCCCATTGGTGAACCCATGCTGGCTACTCCTGAGCACCTTCTTCTCCTCCATGTGCCTGGAAACAGCAGCCAGGACGAGCTGCTCCATCATTCCAGGGACGGAGGTCAGACTCACTGGCCTTTAGTTGCCCGGCTCCTCCTCCTTCCCTTTTTTTGAAGACCAGGGTGACATTGGCTTTCTGATCAGAAGATATGTTGACATTCTTCACATCTAGGCATTCTTCTGTCTCACTGTTATTTTTTTTTTCACTTTAAGCAAGAGATGAGCACATCTTTCCAGATAGAAAACAACACCTTTTAATATAATTTTCAGTTGCCATTGTCTTTTCCTCAGCTGTCATTTTTACAGCTGCTGTGCATTGCTATATCATCATTACTTTGGCTGAATGAAATACGGAAGGCTTGCGGTCTAAATGCACAGTCTGATCTCACCGCTCTGCAGGTGTCGGACACTGGAGCTCAGACAGAGACTGTCTCTGCTGCCTTTGCAGTCATGTTCCAACAAATGTGATTATAAAACAGAATGCACTTTTTTCCCCCTCATTTTCTCTCCACYCTAAAACTGACATTATCATTAGTTAATTACTACTGAAACAGTTAAATACTTGTGTAGGTATAAAAACAACTTTCCTTCTATTTGAAAATGAGATCTCTAATGTCATATTTAGTTCTCTCTTGTTAAGGCACAACAAAGCACATAGGCACATGTTTCCATGCTGATTTAGTCAAAATTTAAGTGTATCCATAAGTATTTCACTAACTCATCATTTTTACCAATGAGTTCTCTTGTATTCAGAAATATTCTCCCCACAGTTTATACACAGTTATCTCTGACCACATGTGCTCCCACCATGAGGAAAGCAGAACGAAGCAGTGACCTCTGATTATCATGCATTTCTATGAGATTCTTGGAAGGCGGCACAATCACAGACTGCCTCCGTCCGGAGCCCTGCTTGCCACCGCCAGCTCTGTCCTGCAAATGCTGCAGCTCTGTCTCCCTCTTGCGATCGGCGAGGCCACACGGCAGGAGCACCTCTGCTCTGCACATTGCCCACAGCTCTGGYTTCTCTCTGGTTTGGGTTCTGCAAGCAGGATCCAGGTCATTCTATGCTTAATGAACAAATGGCCAAATGCAAGCAATGTCTGCCTTCTTCTCTGCAAAATTTATAACAATTCCATAACAATTTACAACAAATCCCTGTAATAACCATTATGCCAATAGTTTTCTGAAACATGTTCCTGTAATACTTTAATGCCAGAAGCAGATTGTATTAAAGAGCTATGCTCCAATAGTTGGAGTACATTACACTTGTGGCACACAAAAAGCATCTGGAATATAAAAACACGATTTTGCAAGTACTGAGTTTCATATGTTTGAACTCACATTTTATAGTTTATGTGCAAAACATTTCCAAAATTATGTTAAATAAAATCACATACACATATATGTCATTAGGAAAAAATGGGCTCCTAAGAGTTTTTGTTCTTCTTCTGAAATACTTAAATAAGTCCATAGAGCCTTCACTGATATGAAACCAGTTACCATTATTCGCAACATGCCATATTTGACCAGTATATGTTCTGCTACAAAAATGCATATGAAGAGTATAAAATGTCAAAGGCAACTTACTAATTTAACAGGTAACTGTCATGTTATCTTACACCTATGCTACGTCTTAAAATCTTTCAATAAGCATATATTCTTATATGTATAAAATACATATAAGTTCATTGTAAGGATAGACACCTAAATTCATTGTAAGTTGCAAAATACTCCCTAAAGACAACTACTATTTTTCCCATAGCATGGCAATTCCTCTTACCTAGAAAATCAGAAATTCTAGAAAAACAAGCATTACATGCTTGTAATGCAGAAATACAGACACTGTATGTAGAAATATAAGCTTTCTAGTAGTGGAAAAAAGTTGGACTATATAAACAAAATCTCAGATTAAATTGGAATATGTAGGGAATTGTTCATATGGAATACGAACAGTTGATCCCCATTTGTCTAATACTGTCTCATGGAATGTGTGCATATTTTATGTTTGTTATAAGAGCATAATAAAAAGAATAATATTTTTTTTATTGCAGCATGAAAAGGAATTTCTGCTTCTTTTATTTTTGTCTCTGTTACTGTAATTATATATTGACTTACCTTTTCATATGAATATAGCAAAGGTTTTAATGTGGATTTCTTTGGACATTTACTTTTCAGGTGTTTAGGAGACTTTTACTGCTCTGCTGTATACTTTAAAGTAACTACCTTCAGCATCTTTAGATCTATAAAGACACAGCAGACAGTTCTATTGAGAACTGGGGAAAATTATCTCTAGTGCCCTCTGTGTTAATAGCTGTTTTCCATCACAGAATTAGGATTGCTCATGGACATGGTTGACTGTTTTCTAACTGCTTCATAACATAGTGAGAATACAACGTCACAGACTTCTGTGAGGGAAGGATGCTGTGGAACAGAAACACGCAAGTGCCTTTAGTTGAGAACAGTCAGTACTTTGAACCCAGAAGCACTGGTAATTTATTTTAAAGCAGTGTGTTTAAAATGTTTTCCTACAAACCTATTCTTGGGAAAAATAATGGATCCACAAAATAACAGGCTACGGATTTTGAATGTATTACTTCCTATTGTTATGATTTAATGAATTTAAAACATAGTTGTGAACTGTAATATCATCTGCAAGAGGATTCTCTAAAGAAAACAAAATGGTATTCTCATTACTAAGCACCTGAAAAAGCAATTCATATAATTGCAGAAGCTCCAGCCAGCTTCCAGCTTCCTGTTTTAAGGTGAGACAAAGTTTATGTCACTCTGTGACAACTGTCAGACAGTACACTGCTGCCCAGGTAAATAAAGGACCTAGAGAGACAAGCATGTAGCCAGCAGTCTGTGTATTGCTCAGTGAAACCTTCTTGAACAACATCTGGGAACCAGACCCTGGCAGAGCAACAAAGAGTGAGTGGTACAGCACGTGTGCCACAAAATAAGGTTCCAAGAGAGCTAGCAGTTACTCGATCGAATTTACTAGTTGTATCTAACAAATATTTACCTCTGAAAAACAGAAAAGCCTCATCAACAGCCTGTTTTATCCACACACTTTCAGAGTGCAACTCCTTCACTACAATATTTGTAAAGTGGGCTACTGCTGAGGGCAGTAGCCTCCTAAGAGCAGTATGATCATTCTGTGATTCTTTGATCCTATGACTCCAGGATTGGTTCTACTTAGTGAGTGTCTGGGCAGTGAAAAGGGTGGCTAGGACTAAGGGAGAGGCAGAAGCGCCGAGGAGAGCAACTGTCTCTAAAGATGCAACTCTCCTGCCATCTGTTCCTCCTAAAATCCGGCAGCAGCAGGAAGTCTGGCTTTCAAGAGCCCTCCACCAGCACTCAGACCCAGTATTGTCATTTCCTCCACCCTTTTCATGGTAAGAACAACACATCCCTGTGTCACTGGCATGGCAGATTTCTTCCTGTGCTGCTGGGAGATACCACATTCTCCTTGCTGATATCCCCAACTTCCTTTTTTTAACCATGTCTCCAGCAGGGCAATGACAAAACTCACATTTCAGCAACTCAGGAGAGAACTAAAGAGAAAGGGCTGACAACAGAATGAGCATAATTTTCAAGACTGCCACCCTCTCACCCTGCACTTGCCCTTGTAGTTTGCATGGGCAATGCTACTTCAGCAATGCATGGGCAATGCTACTTCAAACTACTTCTCTTCACCAAAACAGGCAGCTCAGCTTGCTGCTGGATGCTCTCCCTTTCATGAAATCATTCATGAAATCTTAGAAACTCCATATGTGGCCATAATTTGATCCATGTACTCAGAGAAGAAATATCTTATCACAAGTCTCTGACAAAAAGGCCTCAGCGGTTTCCACATCTCTTATGTCGACTCTGCCACMATTGAATAACAGATGCTTTAGCAGACTACAGTCTGAAAAATGACCTCAGGAGATCATCTAAGTTTAACCACTTGCCTTATGGCATTTCTAACAGTTGTTTCTGGTATGTCCTTCCTAAAAGTTTCCTCTCCGATGTGTTCTTACAGTCTTCCAGTTACAGCTCTTCCACGTCTTCGTCCAGGCTATTGATTCCCAAGCTATCATTACTTTCAAAAAGTTTTCCTAACACGTAACCTCTGTTCCCTTTGTGGTCATTCTTTATTAGTTGCTGGTTGTTCTACACATAGTAGACAATGTGTAGAGCCACAGAGATGGACAACTTATTTCCATCTTCGTCTTTAGCTGTTATGTATGGGAAAGCAGTTATTCTGCCTTCCTCAGTCTTCCATCTCTTGCTGTAAAAAACTCATTCCTTTTTCCAGTGCTTCCTTAAAGCTCTCAAGGACTTCTAGCACATTTTGTGCCTCACAGTTTAATGTATTTCTCAAAGTCTGCACTCCATAAACACAGCTGAGACAAAAAAAAAAAGATTGTCTTACCTTGCTAGTACCACTTTTCATTTACTTAGCTAGAGTGCGTACATATATTATGAGCTTGCATACACAAATACATTCGTGCTTGGCAGGGCCATAGCTTTTGTGTTGTAAAAATTCTATTTCATCAATTTTGGAGGTTCTATAGTGTTCTGTTCATCTGACCCTCTGTGTGAGGGCCAGACTACCCTCACACTGACACTTGAAATAGGGTAAATTCCCTTTCAGCCTCTTCCAGATTACATGATATGTTTGGTCTTTTATTGGAGCAGTATTATGGACTCTGACAACGGACGCATGTAAAAACCAGTTCAGTGTTTTAATAGTCCCAGGATTCTTCATCAATTTCCTAAACACACCCAGAAAAATTATTTTCACCTTACACTGCTTATGAGTAAGCACACAACCAAAACATCTACCACATGTAGATATACTACACATATCAGTGACAGACTGTACTGTTCTCTTTGGAAAGCAGATAATTTATTTACAAGTATATGCTAAGGGAAAAACAGTCCATGTTGTGAGAGCCAGAGTGTTTGGAGACCTGACGACACATTATCAAYTGCATGCAAGGAGGGTTAATGGTGGATGCTGTTATTTGCCCTAATTTATCTGGAAGAGGTGATCTGGCAGAGTAAGATTCTACTTTGTGGTACCTCCCTGTGCAATCTGAGATTCGTGGGCCAAAGTTGCACACTGATTAATTTAATGGAGAAAATATATGCACAGAGGTTGGGTAATTCAGACAGTGTATTCAAGAAGGTTGTGCAAAGAAATGATTAAATGGGGATTATCTGATTTGTGATAATGCTTGTTTCACCTGTGTAATTCATATTCAAAATAGGTAGTCGGTATGTATGTGATACATTTTGGTTACAGTACATTTCTTTTTTTTCAATTATTTCTCATGTACCATTTGGCACTTAGCTGTCTCTTTATTTTTACGCCTCACAATATACTTTACAAACACACTGTTAATGTTTTTGCACTGCTAATGCAGGGTCTACTCTGCATACTCCCTTTTGTCAAATTTCAGTCAAGCAGATTTTTAAAAGGTTAGGAGATACATTGCAGCTACTCAGAGCTGAACCTTAGTCTACACACAGACAAGGGCTGTTTCAGCACAAAGTCCATTCACTAACCTACTAATTCATTCTTAGTCATTATATGATGTAATGACACTTTTAGTTTACTTTCACCCATTCTACATAGCTGTATTTGGTATTGCTCTAATGGTAAGTGATGAAACATGCTATGAGTCAGCTCTCAGTGAACACATTCTGATCTGATAACCATTTTGTTGTATGTAAGTGCATCCCAGAGTATACTTTTACTGTTGTACTGTCAATCATATTTTCTTATGCCATTGATCTTCTGTCAAACGGATGTTACAAGGTTTCTGGATGACAGCTTTGGTACAACGAATATTAAATCTATACTGCTTGTTTAACTAGTCTCCTTCAATTTCCTCATATACCAGCTATACTAAGTATACTGTCTTTTATTCATTAGCAACGTGGTAAATCAGGTTCTAGTTTTCTCTGAAAGTCAATAAAATAAAATAAAATAAAATAAAATAAAATAAAATAAAATAAAATAAAATAAAATAAAATAGTAAAACAAAACGCTTACTAAAATACTGCCTCATTACTTTCTTATTAATGCAATGCAAAGCACAGTCCAGCATCCTCCCAATGAAATAAAGAGTCACATTCACAATTTCAAGACAATATGCACCAAATCGACTCTCCCAAATACTTGCAACAAACAAAAAAATACACAGACCGAGAAATGCAATGGCCTTGGAAAATTATTTTCATTCTTCAGAAAAAAGAATAGTTGGGATTATCTGAAAACAGAAATTCACTAATAAACTCTCAAATACTCCACAGAAAGGCTTTGGGACAGAACCACAGGACATACATAGGAAGGTCCATGGGACAGAGGGTTGCAGAGAGATTCTTGAGTTTTGGGGAAAAAGCGAACACAAATTGTCATCCTTTGTAAAAACTGTGTCTGTGAAAATACTTTCTGGATGGTATGTGAAATGGACATTTTCTAGATCTTAGGCAAGATCATAACATTCCCTAACAAACTGCCTTACTACTTCCTTTTGATCAGAAATTTCCCAGTGGACTGGAAATGATCCTTTTGGACTAGGACTGCAATCAAAAGCTTTTGGTGTTCCTATAAAAATCTTTAATCAACTTGTATTAAATCTTTAATCAACTTGTATTTTCTGAACATGTTTGTTGGAATATCTCTGCTCAGCTCTCTGCCTCTGGGAAATGCTTTGTTGACAGAAGCCTGACTCAGATTCCTGGATTTGCCTTGAGGACTATAAACCAAACAGCAGCAGTTACAGCACCAGGGTACAAAAGTACACAGTACACATTTCAGACAGCTAAAGATCACAGAAACAGCATTTCCCTTACAGAAATCACATCAGAGAGTTATCACCTCCATGTAGGGTTTGGGGCTCTAGGTAGGAAGCAAACTACAAATTAGGAACAATAAAATCAGTTTATGTATCTGAGTGAGATCAGCCTCTCCAGAGTTGAAATTCTCAAGCTTTTCATTTCATGTTTACATCAAGCTGCCCTTTCTCTGGCATTAGCCAGTCCTGGCACTGTAACTGTTTTTGCCCCAGTGTGCTCAGAGCTGTGGATAAGCATATGAAGAGTATGTGCATGTCTTCTCTGAGCATCTTCTCAGCTGTGTTATATTAACCAATTATCCAGGCTGGGAGTTTTTGACACTACATTGATCACCTAGTGGATATCTTTAATCACAAACCTTGAACATCATCTGGTATCCCAATCCCAACTCATTTAGTAATATCCTATTCCTATATTTTTGATTTACCATGTGCTCTAAGAGAATGGATATACTCTTCAGAAACTGCAGCAGAGCAGGTGACTTTTAAATTCCAGATCTCCAAAACAGGCAACCTCCTTTTCCCAGAATCTGGTGATACTTACACCTTAGTCTGCAGCAAATCTTTTTGCAGAASCTCAGTTTTATTGTGCAGTGGGCTTTACACATATCCAGCTAGTCAAGATCACGGCTTTAACCTTTTGTCAACTCAGTGACCTCTGTGATTCAAACTGTCCTTCAAGCCTTTGTCCACTGTCTCACACAAGACAAAAAATTTCACATCAGTGATTTTAAAGGTGCAGTTAGTAAGTTAGCAATAATATAGGACTAAGACATTTCAAACATATTGCATATTTGATTTTTTTTTTAAAATTGACTATGTCCTTCATAAACCCATAATGTAAYCTCCACCTCTGCCATTCACAAGGTCATAAGTCAACAGGCTTCAGATTCTCAAAAACAGAAATTACCCATTTGTTTTGAGCCTGTCCACAGGACAGAGGATGTCTCTTTTCTCATGCTCTCTTTCAACACTCTAGCAACTGCAGCACATGTTTCTCTCTCTGCTTTGCACTTAGATTTCTCATGTGCACACAGATGAGGAGAGGCCCAGTTAGAGGTACTGCTCTTCCTGGCTGGCAGATATTTTTGGAGGTTTCATTGTTTCTTTAAACAACACAGCTCAGGTCAGCTAGAGTGCTACGTTTATTACTTCTATCTCAAAAAAACAAAGCATTGCCAAGTGACAGATAAGAACTGTGGCTGCAGAAAAAAACTCAGAATTTTATTTCTGTAAGAGCTTGCTTTTGTTACCTTTTAAAATGTTTTTTCCCAGACCTCTCAATTGCCTCCATTTTATCCAGCAGTACTCAGTGCTTATCTAGAGCCTGTAAGCAGGGTGTCTGGGACATAGGTTTATGGCAGCTGCAAGGACAAACTTGAAAACATTCTGAAGAGTGACCCAAAGTAAGACAATCCTCTCATTTAGTTACCAGCATCCAAATGCTAAGTAACTCTTCCAAGCTAGCTACCTAGACTTTTCCTGTAGTCAGCGAGATTGGATCAGAACTTTTACAAATAAGGTATTTAAAAAAGAGAGGAAAATTGCATTCAAGAAATATCTCCTTCTCCCCATTGACTAGAGAAGAAACTCAATCATTAAGATTTACACAGAAAAAGTTAGGCAACAGAACACAGAAAATGACAACAGTGTATTTCATCAAATCCTTTGGGGCACCTTATTATTTATAGCTTGTTTTGTAATTGCAGGAATTTAATTTGTATAATTTCAGAATTATGGAACATTTTATTTGGGATAAATTTTTTTTCTGGCAAACCTCCTATGATTTCCCTCTGTTTTATTGGAACAGTTACTGAAATAAATTTTTATGTCTTAGCATCTTTCTCACCAAACCACAGCAATCTTCAAATGGAAACAGATCAACATTATCAAAATAAATCAGTATTTGGTACAAATAAATATGTCAAGTAAGAATTGCCTAGTAGCCTGTTTTGGGACCTTGTGCTATATGATAGATCTAATAAATACTGACAGTTACAAGAAACAGAGTGAATTCCATATGAGATTAGAGATTCATTTTTTTTGCCCAAAACGTTCCAAGTGTGTTCAATGAAAGGACCTCGACAACTTTGAGTGAATCAAAGTGGGTCTTAACAGACACCAAGCAATTTGAAAAGTGTTGATCACACTAACAATGTTCAATAAGTAACAATAAATGGTAATTTAAAACTGCATTTACGCATTTTTCTTTTACTTCTTCATATTTTAAAGCTGTAAAAGGACCACTAAACATTAAAGCATTTCTTGACCCAATTGATTTTCTGTACTGAAGTTCTGGTGCTGGACATTGCCTCATTATCACCAAAAAGACCAATAAACCATCTAAAGCTGAAAGGAAGAATGATTGAAATACGAGAAATACCTGCACTTGGCGTTTCCTATTAACATTGTCTTTATTTCCTTTATACAAAAAATAGAAACAACAGAGAAAACATACTTGACAAAAAAATCAATGCTTTTGCCACGGTCTCATTGAGTAGCTGAGCAGGCAGAGTCCTAGCTGATACTTTTACAGTATATGTCACTGGGGAASGGAAATAAAGAAATATGATATTATATCCATGCAATAGATGAAGTACAAAATGTGTTCCATGGCCAACAAACATTTTGGAGGGTTGCCTGTGTCGTAACAATTTTCAAACCATTACTTTTGTTCACACATGCCTTTACACAGTACAGCTTACAAACAAGTTACATATACACATATATAATAAAAAAAAGTTTTGTATATGGTCTAACTGCTACAAATTAAGGCATCCTAACAGTTTGTTGTTTTGCTGGTGAGGGATATGTCTCATATGAGTGTTTAAAGGATATATCTCTGGCAATTCAAATAAAGTGAGACATCATGAGATGTGATTTAGAGGAAGAATTCCTGCAACTCTGGTTCTTCAGTACTTTTTCGACTGTAAGATTTCTGGCTTTYCTTATCAATGTCCTCATGCCTGGAGAGAAAAAGAAGAAAATCACTCATGTTAACGCTAACAATATAGATGGATTTGTCTCATTTTTGTTTACTCTGTTTTATTCAGTTTGCCAATTTTGAGCTTTGAATTAATTGTTCTCTCTGGGCTTACTTCTTTAGGCATGTACTATACACAATATACCAATACAATATACAATATACCAATGGAAAAAAACAGGAACTTTGTGAGTCAAATCATGAATTGGGACATTGTTAAGATGTTCTTGTAACAAACAGAATGTACAAAAGCTCCTAGATCTCTTAAAGTACCACAATGATGAAGATCCATTACAACTAATAAATTGATTTGTAGGTGCAGATGACTTAAATGAGCGACTTGTAGGCCTTACTTCATGTGTCTGCTTAAGTAGAAGATAGTGACAGAGGCAGTGGGAAAAGCAGCAACAGTAATTCTACTTAAGTTTTTTCAAGCAGGACCCATATCTCTTTTATATGTAGTTCAAGTAAAATCCTAATTCAAATCATTAACACTTAATTACATACACAAATAACGTTCCTTTCTCTGTAATTTATCTCCATTTTCACATCACGTGCATTTAAAAAAAAATCTATTTGTAACACAAGTACTAGAAAGCAGGAAAAAAAACCCCCTAAGTTTCCTCATTTCCTTTCAGAATAAGTGATTTGAATGCCCAATCTGTTCCTCACTCCTGCATTCAGGTCRAGGATTTTGACTCAAACATTTAGGCCACAGCAACTTTCAAACGGGTTAAATATCTTACYTTTAGTTACTACTCCTTACTACTTAACAACAAAACTCCTACTATATAATCATGACTAACTGGTGGTTGTTGCACAGGACAGATCATCACGCAGAGAAGCTAAAAAACCACAGCAAAGGGCAAGGGATGTGTCTATAAAAAGCTTGCCTGAAGCTCACATATTTATGATCCTGATTCTCGTAAACCAAATTGCTTTAATTTATTCCAGCGCACAATCACCACAAAAAGTAAAACAACTGCAAAAGACTGACACTTTGTATGCTTAAAAAGACTTGTGGTTTCTGCAGGGTTTATCAGGAGGTGGCCCTCTCTGAGATTGCACTTGCACATCTGAATACGTGGTGATGAGGCGCTGTTCTATTTTTAAGTGTTTTCCATTCATCTTGATTACAGTGGACTCAACACCAAGAGTAAGTGCAAAACAATCCAGTTTGATGAGGTAGAACTGGTAGAAACGAATTTTAGGAAGAAAAGCAAGAAGATTGAAGCTTTTGACACAATGTTTTTTTGCATTTAACCATGCATTGTTGTTAACAACAGTACATATAAGTGTTAACTGTGGAGCTCTGTTAAAGGATGTCTCATAAGACTGTGACAATTTTGTTACCTATCCTGTTATCTTAGCTTTGCAGCACTGAAACACACTATGGGTGAGTGCCCACAGCTGCACTGTAGAAGCAGTAGAAGCTTTCAGAGGAACTCCACACATCCCACTTTGCAGCTCCGTGTTGCACCA
This sequence comes from Eudromia elegans, assembly GCA_003342815.1. Taxonomy (NCBI): domain Eukaryota; kingdom Metazoa; phylum Chordata; class Aves; order Tinamiformes; family Tinamidae; genus Eudromia; species Eudromia elegans. The sequence goes on along the minus strand of PTEX01000199.1, from coordinate 340,348 downwards.
CAATCTTTAAGTGCTTTTTTTCTCTAGGCACTGCAGATATCTCTAGATGACAATGCAGATAAGACATGCCTTTTGCAACCGCCTCCTCTGCCTGCTGACCCGAGGTAAAAAAACAAGCAATACTGTTAATCACTAACCAAATTTCTACCATCTTGGGCCAATGCTGTAAGTCATTCAGCGCTAGGTTACGCAGTGTAAAATCTGCTACATTAGCCCTATTTATAATTTTAAGTGTACAGATTATGACCCGACAAAACTCTGATGGTAGATTTTGCTGATCTACCCTCAAGTATTAAATGAGAGTATCTTCAGCTGTTGAGAGCTGCAGCTAATACATTGCTTTGTACTGACAAGGTCAGTTAGTGCTCACTTTATTTTACTGCACAGCTTAAATGAATTTAAGTGTGGGAAAGAGAAGGTCACTGTCTTTTCACTTACATGTAGGATGGAAATAACTACAAAGATTTGCTTAGAAATGTAATACACAAGAAACTGGCAAATCCTTCCAAAAAGGAAAAAAATATCCAACCCATCCTCCACAATGCTCTCCTAGGCTCTTAAAATAAACAGGGTCTATCTAATCTTACACTAGACTTACCCTAAAACATTTAATATAATTTTCCACTATTAAGCTATGAACAACCTCAAAAAATAGAGTACTAGACCTTGAGGTAAGTGAACATTTTGAATGAAAACATAAAACAATCAGAAAAGAAAGAGAAGCAGAATAAAAAGCAGCTGTAGTCTGGTCAACAAGAACATCACTTCATTCCAGGCAGATTTCCTATAATGTGATTTCCTAAAATGTGCCTATCAGTATAATCACCTGCAAAGACTTAAAACTACAAAGACTGCTCCATTCTGCAAAAAGTCTCTTTTTCAGTAGCTCTGAAAGGGTAATGACTCAGTCGACCCAGACCATTCATAGAAAAATTTAGACTGCATCCAGGGACACATAGTGTACGATGGCAATGCTCTTCTAACAGTAAGTTGCACAGCCTACATGCCAGAATGCAGGGAAGAAAGGGCAGTCACCCATTTTGCTTATCCAAAAACCATGAAATAAACTAAAAAAGTCACAAACACTGTGTTGGGAGTTCTGAGCACTTTCAGGTTGGCATTCTGGCACAGGACATTTTCCATTTTTACGCCAATTTTGGAAATTTCACACTACATGGTGTTGCACACAATTTGCGCACTTTTTTTCTAGTAAATGGATGTGAAGAGGAACACTTCAAACTGTTCTTTCACCATATGCAGCCCCAGAAAGTCCTGCTCAAACTCTCTCCCCATCCCCTAAACACAAAAGAACAGGTGAGGCATACACTTACTCTTGAGATGCTTTCTCTGTCCCCACCTACACGAGTCCTTTCACTTTGGGAATGTCTGGAAATCTCCCTGAAACTGATTCTTTGCATTTCCTCGCTGCCAAGGGAGCACCCCTCGTGGCTCAGCCGTGTCTGCCAGGATGGGTAGAACCAGGATGGYAGAACCCAACCCCAAGCCTTGCTCTCCTAGCAGATGACTCAGAAAGCTGCAGCCAGACTCCAAATATCTCTTATAGCGAAAACAAAAGGAAATGCCATGCTGCTGGGGACTGCTCACACAGGACTATTTATATGTGGCAAGACCCTGCCACAAGAACTGACTACACCCGTGTGATGGTTCTCACATACAGATGAGCTTAATGATCTTGCATGTCCTCATTGCGCAAGAGGTGAGCATTTGACAGGAGATAATTCACAGATGCAACATGGAACTGCTACAGGACAGGCAGTTTTCTACACCAGAATTTCTCTTTTCAGGAGAGAATAAAAATTCTAAAATGAATTATACAGTTGTATTTCTGGTTTCACATATACTACATCAATGATTTAAGAACAAGACTCCCTTTTGAATTATGCAAACTGTGTTTTTAAATACAGAAGTTTCTGGCATTAGAAAATAAATGAGTAAAGAAACCTCTTAGATATTTAGAAAAAAAACCCTTAGTAATAACTCAAGCTCCTAAACTCAAGAATGATTAATTTATAACTTTCCACAGAAGTGCCTGCAAATATATAACTTTGGTATGAACAACAACTGTTTCCAAGCTTCATGAATGGATTTATATCTCAATTTAAGAGAAAAAAGCCAAACTTCTCATTATATTAATTCTAGGAACTGTTACAGTAGCACAAATGTGACAGAGAAATATTAAAAAGCATTTGCTTATAAAAAAGGTATACTCTGGTCAACTAATATTTTTTCCAATTCTTCTTTATGGATCTTGAAAGATTAGCATCTATCTGCTTCACACTCCTGATAGCATACACCTAGAAGTTATCAGTGTTTTAAAAAATAATTTACCTTCAAAAGTATGAATGAAAATATGCAAAAATAAGAGAGCATTGCATTTCAGCATACTGCCTCGAGTTCTCTACAGCTAGAGAATTGTGATGTTTTTACTCTTTTCATGGGAGGAAATTTAATTTCCACTGTCATCTGGTATTTGACTTCCATTCAACAGAGGTTGAGCACTCAGCCAAGTGAGCGAAATTCCCTAGTGGTTTTATAACTACTTTTTATACACACTTAGAATTGAAATATTCTAGCCACTCCATCTGTGACAGAAGCAAAAATCCATCATAAATTTCTATTTTCCTAGGAATTTAAATATTTATCTATTCATTTACTTCCTCTCTTGTGCATCAATCCATCAATCCTATTATGTCAGTTGTGAGTAATTTTAGCAAACATGCAATTAGAGAACACAAGTGACAGAAAAGCTGAATTTCCCCATGCATAAGCACATACCAAGCATAGTTACACTGATCTTCATTCAGCATGCTAGAGAAAAGACTGGCGTAGTTGAAGCAAGGACCCTAAGAAAGTACAACAWACAAATCAGCCGAAAACATGCAATGAGCTTATCACATGCATAACATGGAAGCCTATCATGAATAACATAACATGAATAGCATAATATGAATAACACAGATCAAGACATGCAGTCAAATTTCCCCAGTAATTTTTTAACACTTTTTTGTTTTGTTTAGTTTAAGTTATAAAGCAATGTTAAATCTGTTACCTCCTCAAGGCATGTGTTGGGATTCTTTGAGCTGGTATGAAAGTTTATTTTTTCCATTGCTTGGATGTTTGACAACAGAACTCGCAAATGTGGTCCTTCACACGTAGTATGTATTTTATAGTGTAGTGTCAATACTATTAAAATTCCCTTATCAAGCTCTTCAGAATTCTTAGGTGAATATGAAACCCACTCATGAATTTACAGCCTCTCAGAACATCATTGAAGATAGATAGTCTTTTTTCTTCTATCACTAAAAAATACAAACTGCCCTTTCAAATAAATTTATCATTATCAAAATACTTCTATGTTACATTGGCAGTTCATCTATAAAATTAGTTACTCGGATCAGCAGCCGATTTTGATTGTTATGATTTTTTTGATAAAATTTATTAACTGCATTTCTAATTTCATCTAGCTTACTACATCTTCTTTGAGGTATTACTTTTATTTAATATTCTGATATGACACTTTCAATGCATAGTATCCACTAATATGGAGCATTTTCACTATTTTCTAAGTTTCTCTTTCCACTTCTTCTTTTCAATGCTATTTTGCCTTCTCTATGCCAAAAATTTTCCTGGGATTTTCTCCCAATAACTTGTCATACTTTTTACAGCACATAAATTTATTATTAAATAAATTTTAAATTTATTTAAGGAGGAATTTATTATTCCTCCTTCTTCTCTTGATATGCTTTTTTTTTTCTTCTTCTTCTTGAATGGATGATTTTATGTCTTCCTGTCCACCTCTTTCCTCCCACCATCACTTTCACAGAGGATTAAATGATGTACCACTCCTCCTCACTCTATTCTTTATCTCCAGATATTCACGCTTCTCCTCTTTACTCTACACAAACACACTGTGCTCACAGTATTTCCCTTCTCTGTTTTCATTCAAACCTCTTCCTTCTTCTTGCAACGGGTAATTGTTCAGAGTAATATTTCTTGATACTTTGGACAAGAGAGCAAGCTTTCTGACCAGAGCAATCCCTCTTCCTACTGCCTGTGTTAAGGGAATGACCTGAACTCAGCATGTTACTGCCAYCCCTATGCTCTACCAAGAGCAGACTGGGTACTGTGAGGAGAAAGTGCACAAATGGGCCCTCATAGCTTACGCACCAAGGGCATGGCTATACAACCAGTTCTGCTATTTTTCCAATTTGTATTTAATACCTATTTTTATCTTGTTGCCCATATTGCTTGTGGCTATAAGACTGGGCTAGTCCTTAGAAATCCCATGGATTAAGGTTTGGTATTCTCACAACACCAATCATCCACTCCTGGTGAATCACATCTTTGTGGAGAGCTTTTGATAAAGTGCAAATGCACCGTGTGTACAGACTATGCATATAAGCAACACTTGCCATTCCCTGAAAAAGCCAGTGCCTTCTAAAGACAAGTCTACTGGTCAAATACAGTAGATTATTTGTGTGAATTCTYTTACTATTGCAAAGTAGCCATTCTCAAAGCCATTCTCAAAACTACTCACTACTACCAAAAAAAGTGTAGAAAAGTCCCTTCCTCCTTTCAGTGCACTTACTGTCTTGCTTCTTCCTTTCGTGGGAGTTGCTGGATTTCCTTTGCCATCAGCTGTCTTCTTTCCTAATGAGGTAAAAGGGAGCGTTGAGGTTTTGATCAGGTTTGCTGTTTGACAATTGTTGTTGTTATTCTGGTTACCACTCAGTGTCTCCATTATGGATCTAAATGTTCCAAAAGGCCTCTTGAGAGGGTCCCCAGCTGGTTCACCAGTGCTGGGTGGAGTCCGCGAAAGCGCTTTGCCCCGCTCTTTATCCTTTTCCTCGTTCAGTTCTGTCTCTGCTAGCTCCACCTGCACCACAGGCTCCTCAAAGGTTACTCTGAGTTTTAAATTTTGGGAGGTTCTGCGCTTTGAAGATGGAGACTTGAGAGCACTCTTGGGGCTTGTGGCAACCTTTTGAGCAGCAGCACTGTCAGAAGTGGACGGACAGCTGTCTCCAGAAAACTGGCTGTGAGATACAGTACCAGACTGATACAGGGATTCACTGTCTGGATCGCTGCTCTCTGAAGTAGGGGAAGGACTGTGGCCATCCACAGACTTAGAAGCTCTGATACCGAAAGGGAAGCGGCGCCCTGTTGCTGAAGTATGTTTCTTTATCATCAGATGCAAACTTTCTGCGCTTTCAACACTTTCCACTATGGGTTGAGGTCTTGGCTTGTCAGCTCTTTTCACAGGCGTGTTCTTATGGTCTTCAGAATTAGCTGAATCTGTATCAGACTCACTGAGAGACCTCTGCATAAGTTGCCTCAGTCTGGCTAACTTCAACTCCCTTTTCTCTGGCAGGATCTTCTTTATGTTCTTGGAGGAAGCATGAGCATCCTGAAATTCCAAAGAAAGCTTCTCTTGCATACAGACATTTTCCGAGATTTCCTTTCCCAATAACTGGCGCAGGATTTTATCTGAGTCCTCATCTTTTACCTTGGTCCGACTGCGGCTAGACGTTCCCAGGCTGCCAAGAATCTGAATCCCATCTTGGGTGTTCAATTTACTTTTTGGTAGAGACAATTCATCTGCTTCAGAGGATTTCCACTGGGGTTTGCCAGAAGCAGGAGAAGATGGTGAACTTAAAGAAAAAAGGGGAGAAGAAGATTTCAATATCAAAGCCAAATCAATGAACATGCAAAATATGAAACTGCCATTCCCTGTGTTCAAATCTGTCTCAGCTTGTTGTTACTTATCCTCTTCATCATTAGTCACATGGAATTCATTACTCTGACGCTGGAGTGAGGATTACACCGAGAAGGAGGTAACATTGCTTCCATTCCTAATTAGGTTCCTTTCATTTCAATACCAAAGATGACTTTCTGAGAATAGTTTTAGAAAAACTTCTGTTCATTATTTCTTTGGGCCTGACAGGCTTTACAAGGTAAATAAATAAAAAAACTACACAAAAGTAAAATGAGATGCTTCACTCATATGCTCAAGTGATATACTCACTTCACTTGAGTGACTTGAGATGCTCAAGTCACATCATAAAATAAAAGTAGTTTATTCTAAATATGGCAAAAATATCATCTCAGCACAGCAGTGATCTCATAAATCTTAAACTTCATTTGGTATTAATAACAGCCATAGAAGACTACATAAAAAGCCAGCACATTCACACGTAAAACCTTTTCAGCTATGAAATACTTAAAGCATGAAAAAGGTGACATGAATTTATTTCAATACTTACAACAGTAAATTAAACTTAGGACTCCAGATGGCAAAAAGTGAGGAAACAGAAGTCTCAAGTTTGATTTGTAAAGAATGTAAGTAAGTTACAGAGACCATTTCTTTCCACATGACATATTGGACAGCTCATGATATTCCACAGTATTATTATAAAACACTGAGCAAAGGTAAAGTGACAAAATTAAGGTTGGTGTGAGCCACTAAATCCATGAATCATATTTCCGCTCAGTTCCAAGAAAATTCTGTTCTAATGAGCCCATACAAAACACTGTGTACAACAGCGTACAAAATTCACATATATTACCAGCCACTTCATCCTCAATTCACTATGAGCTATTTTTATGTAGGAAGGTATGTAAAGTCAAATAGTGACAATAAAAAATGTATGTGCATCTAGAAAAGACATTTCTTTTAAAAGGTTTCTTTCTATAATATCTCCTACATGGGTAGTTCCAGCTGGAAGGAAAGGCAGCAATAAACTATGAAATCAAAGCTAAAACAATGCAGTACATTTTTTAGACTAACTCACTTCATTAAAAAGGTGTTGAAACCTATCCTTCTACAGAAATAAACCAATGAGAGGGCTCATCTCACCTGACCTTATCCAATACTGAAAATGAAACAGCTCTGGCACTCACCACTACTCAGAGCTGAAATCACTTGGCAATTGCAGCCAGCAAAGATCGCAGAAACCAAATGAGCTGGAAGACAGCGTTTGGTCCCACTGCCTCTGCTGAACTGGCAGACAGGGAAGACAAAGACCATGACAATTCTTCCCAGTGTGTTTTTCTGTTAGCAGGAGTTTGGATTTGCTAGTTAGTTCTCAGTCTTCTCCTAGCCCATATTCCTTTATATGAATACATCTCCAAACTCAAAGCCTTTCTATAACAATTTGCATTTGCATGAAGCGCTGACAAATTTACTTCAGAAACATAGAGCATTGTTTTTCATAAAATTCACTAACAATGGAAAAGAAAGCAGTCACTGTACCTATGCCTTCACACCTGATGGCCCACAGCTCAGACCATTCATGTCAACAGGAGCTTTTGTGGTGGCTTTCTACTTTAACATATATTTAGTTTCCTACAACTCTGAAATAAAGAAAAATATGGTATATATTTTATAGATAGAAATACCAAATTAGAAAATAATAATGAACTGATCTTTTCCCTTTCAGTGTTTGCTTGAATTGCTACACATATGAAGCTGTGTGCTTACTTGACTTAAACACATCACACTGGAATTTTATGTATACTGGGAAACTTTAGGCTCCAGTCCAGTGCCTTAATTTGAGGGGTCCCTTTTTTCCTCTTTCAGTGTCTTTTTTTGTTTATTTCTGGGACTGAGACTGACAGAATATAAATGAAACATAAAATTCCTGGAGCTTTGACTTTTTACACAAGCTACTACAGGCAAAGTTTAATGAGCATAAAGGGTCTTATTAATCTGAAAGCAGGTTTTGTTGGCAACTGGCTTTATAAATTACATCTGGCAGGAACATATGGTAGACCACCACAAGGTCAAACTTTACAACTTTCCTAGGGGGTTCTACAATTCTCTGCTATTCATCTAATACAAAATATATTCTGTTCCACTGTAAATCTAAGTTTCACTTTTCTGGAAAACAGAGACTATTAATTTCATAGTCAAAATATCCAGTATTCATATAACTTCATGATGTCAAATTCTAGCAGCTTTGCTTCAAGCCCACAAGGTAGAAGAAACACGCTTACTTTGACAGAACACATTTAATATTTAGGCCGGTCACAGCTTCTTCGCATAGAAGTTATAGCGTGAAACTGCTCATGTATAAGATATAGAAGAATTCCAGTCATGTTACCTTGGAGTCATGGGCAGTGGTTTGCCCTCTGACCGCTGGGTTTCTAAAAGCTGTTGTAGTTGATTCTGCAACGTCACACGTTCCATTGTCTGCCTGCAGGAATGTATAGTACACTTAGTACAGCAAAGCATAATTGATGTCATATGTTCAATTTTGTATTCAAAATAGAAACTCCATTCACCTATAATTTAAGTAGGAAATAAAGACAGAGAATTTAAAACAAACCTAAACAAAAGGAATTAGTTCTCCTGTAAGTTGTCTCCGAATCCCTGTGCATATTGGTCAATTACTGTATAGCATCATAAGAGAGATGCTTACTTACCAAGAATTATTTATTATATTACATACAAATATGAGTGGGATCATAACCGGCAGTTTGATAAAAAAGAGTGATTCATAAAAAATAACACCCCAGAAACAAGTAATGTCATGTCAAAGCAAACTTGGGGTCACTTGGCTCTTGTTCAACTGAAAAAAGAAGGGAAAGGGGACAGCTTAAGAAGTCTCTTCCCACATTTAGTGGATGGCCTCAGTCACAAAACAGTTCTCAAAATTGCTTTCTCCTCACTGCAAATGAACTCTGAGAGGCCCACTGTATAAGGTCAGCCTGCAACAGCCTGCAGGACAGAACTAAGTATGTCCTTTCTGTCTTCCAGCAGAGTAGGAAAAGTTGTAACTGTTTCCTGCACAATCTTACCAAAGGGCCTGCAAGTGCTCCATACCACATAACCTTTGGTAATACTGAACTCCACTTTCAGTGTGGCACTGTGATCTATGCTCAACAATTTCAGACAGCAACATTAAAAAAAAAAAATTATTAACTGACACCAGAATATAACCTCATTAAGGTTCTATCTAGCTAGGAGAAGGCTTATCAAGGGTAGTATACCTATAAACAAAAGGTTTATTTGAAAAAGAATCCCTCAGTTTAACAAGACTGTCTTCTATAAATCTTCTACAAATCTTCAAGTAGTTCTAGCAAAATAAATGAATAAATCAATTTGCCTTTCCCCACCTAATGTAATACTGACCTTCCACTCTAACATGTAAACATCACTTTAAATTATAGAGTATAACACGTAACATTTATTCATTTAGTGACATATTTTAAACTCAAGCACCTCTACACACTGTACTGATACAAATATTGGGAAACTACTGGAAAAGAGGAATTTCCAACATTTCACTACTGTATATATTGTATCATCTTTTATCTGGAAGACAAATAGCGCATTTGGTTTTATTCCCTTTTATTCATGGATAAAAATATGTTATTTTGAGTGAGGCTCTACTTTAAAAAATGATAATGTGAAAATGGCTTTTTACCTGTTTCTTCCAGTATCTGCTTCTGTYGCTGTAGAGCTAATATGTTTGTAGTACTTTTAATCTTATTAGACCTGCAAAACTAATATAGTTCTCTGACAGTAAGCTGGATTCTTTCCTAGCTCACATACCATCAGCGGAACAGTTAACTAAGTTCCAAATGCAGAGTCTTTATAGCTGGCAATGTCAACGCCAGAAAGAAGCCAGATGACTTTTTAGACTGTGGGTTGTACTCTCAGGGCTGACAAAAAATAAATATTTTTACTTGTAAAATATCAGAGTGGATCTGAAAAGGACTAAAGAAATAAAAGGTATGATGCTGACATASTGCCTTGACATCACATTTTTGAACAAAGTCATGCTTTATATTGGTCTTTTCTTCCTTTAATTTTCCCTCTTCCTTCCTCTCGCCTACACATTTCCTTCTACTATTTTAAAATCACTCCTACCATCTGTCAGCACTGGCTTATATTGCAGTTCCCCAGATACTCTCCTTTGAGAGCCAGGAAAATTTAATTTGGGATTGGACTGTGATATATTTTATCTGTTTTATTTGTTTTATGATTTCTTCAATATCTGTTTCTGAATATCTATATAATTGTGAAATCTAGTAATTATATACAGTAAGAATTAACATGAAAGAAAATTCTTCCAGAGATGTAAATAATGGCCTCTTATGCCTTTAAATGTCTGATATTTCTTTTAATGAGCAACCACTCTCATTCTAGGTAAACATTTTARTATACTAAAATGAGTAGCTTCCTCCATTTTCTCAAATGGACTATTTTGTAAATATTTTCCAGCACTGAAACCCACACACATCCTTCAGCAATGTAACCCAGAGATACATTTATACATATATAYACACACACATATACACATTTTATAAATATAATATACAAGATATTTATACATAAAATACAGAAAATGTACACTAGACATATCTGCAATACGTATATTTAGTGTGCATACATATTATGTATGTATATACACTACACACATGCATTAAGTATGTATATACACACTATATATATTTTATATATATAAAAGTACATATAGGTATGTAGGCTAACATTGAAAATTAAGGGATCACAACTTCTTGGATTTCTTAGCAATACAGCTAGGTATTTAAAACAGACACATTCAGCAGACAAGAAGATYACACTAGCCTTAAGGATCAGATTTACTTTATAATATTTAATGACCAAAATTTGAAGGTATTTAGATAATATTACCACTAAGCACTATATAAGGACATTTGTGTGTCTCCTTAGATAACTGCAGACTCAAGCTTGCGTCTAATGAAGTCAGGGAGTTCAACCACCAAACACGAAACATGCTGGAGCACTGGGCACTAAGGAAATATCTTTCATGTTATTTTGACTGATTTCCTTTGTCAAGGATATCGACAAAGAACGACCACCCATAGCCAAAAAAAAAAAAAAAAACTCATCTAATTAAACAGGAAATAAACTTTGTAAAATTTACTTAGTTCAGTACTATAATTTCAGTAACTTCAGTACTATAATACCGTCCAAGTAAATAAACAACATGCTTGTCCTATATTTTAACAATATCATCATTTTTATTCATTCAGCCATTTTTTTAGCTATTCTATGAAGTTTGAGGAGATGAATGGATTTTGTCTACAGAATATAGGAAAGTGGTGACAACAGAGAATATTCAGTCATTTTCTGATCTTCGTCTTTTGACTCAAGATTTGTTGTGACCATTGCCTTACTGGACATTTCAGCTTGACTGACCATCATAAGGATCACTCAGTGCCTAGTTCATTTATTGCTTTGCACAACACTCTCTAATCTTTTCGGAATCTGGGGAGGACAGTCTGTAATCAACTGGCCTTTGTAAAAGAAATGCAGAGAGGCATTATTTTATGTCACTGGTTCTGACTGAACCTCTTCATGCCAGGAAAGCCTAAACAATAAATCACCTTTTATAKCATCAGTGATAAAAAGTATTTGTGCAAGCAGTGATTTTCAGTTATTGTCTTTAATGCTTTATTCAAAAATAAATAAGCAACTAATGAGATCAGTGAGGGAATAATTAAAACTATAAGACCTACAGAGAACACAGGAAGTAAAACAGAAGCCAACAGTTTACCCACACTCCCCTGTGCCCTGGGGTATCCTCATTGGTTGAAAAATCCTAATGAATTGACCAACCATCTATACTCGGCAAGAGAGGCAAATCAAAGCTTCCATTCCAAAGGCAGTAAAGAGCTTTTGTGGACTATTTTTCTGCCAACCTAGGAACAGAATTTCCTGGCTAACCTCCTGAGGCAAAGTTCATCCTCTTATGAAAATTCAATGGAAATTTTCTAGCGATTGTGTTCTCTCTCTCAAATAAGAAGCCTTTTACCTCCTAGGGAAAGGACTTAGGAAAACTGGACTTAGGTCCAACTTAGGTCCAACTCAGAAGCTTTTGCTATTCCTTTTCTTATATCTTTGATATGAGTTGCTGTGCACGAAGAGTTGTAAGATGGGAATACTTTATCAAATCGTAATCTTATTGCTTTGTTTTTGTGCATTTTTTTTTCAGGAAGAGCTCTAAAGAATGTGCTAGTATCAAAGAAGCACTTTCTTCTTTGCTTTAGGGTCTTTGAAGGTAAGTGTTGCTAGATCCAAACATAAGGCAGTTTGTTCTGAAAGCAATTTTGATGTGGGCTTTCCTTAGGGAAACAGTGCTCAAGTGCGATGTGTTTCTAATGTGACACAGATGATTCCAATTTTTCTCCTGGGATTCCCATGCCTCTTACCGTGGCATGGAGGCTTATCCCTGGCTGATAAGGAAGGAGTCTGCATGCTCAGACACTCTTTCTCATCTTTAAAAAAGCTGAAGAAATGTTGGGAGATCAGGCCTTACTGAGCTATCCTGAATAGCCGAGTAATCTGTTACAATCCAGTTATATCTTCTCTTCCTCTAGAAAAAGATCCTTTAACACTAGCAAAAGTAGCTGGAGAATATTCAACAAGGTCAGTATAGTTGCCTGGATTGGAGCCTTTCCAATGTAACAGCAGCTCAAAATACYTCAGTCTGCAGATTGGTCTTTCGCATGTTGCCATCTGATGCTTCTGGGATMTTCAGAGGTGCTTTGAAAATTCTATCTTCCTACCATGTGACAACAAGACTCTTCAGGAAACTGTGCCAAACGCTTCCTTCAAGGCATGAATACATTCTTGAATTTTCATGTATCTCCTTTAATGGGGCTATGAAACAAGTCAGGAGCCTTCTTTCATAATGCCCTCTGACTCCTGAGCATAGGCCCCAGAGCAGAGCGCACTGCTTCTATCAGAGTCTATTTGAGGCCTAAGGCTGGTAGCCAAAACAGCCATGCTGAAGCTGCTCTTTCAAGTGGAAAATAGAAATATTTCACTGCCTCAGTAAAGGCAGCAGGGTTGCCCAAGAGACTCACAACCCTTTGTCTTTGTAAGAGAGGAAGAAAYGGCTGCCGCTGCACTTTGTAGAGCTAAATCTGAAGCCTGAAAAAATAGGCTGCTCAAGGGAAGCAATATATAGTTCCAGATGAGATAAGCAAAGGAACCCATCAGGCACAAAATAAGAATCATTTAAATGACTTCCTATACTTGTAGCCCAAAGAGATGACAGGGGACTCTCGTCAGGAAAGTCTGAACTAGGCGTTATGTCTATGAGGATAAACAGTCTGCTGACTAACAAAACATGTCTGTCTTTTACACAGGGTATGTAGCAGCTAAATCAAACATTGAGAGCGCACTGTGTAGAAATGAAACACAGAAAACTTATGGTTACCTTTCTACTTCTTGTTTTTATTTTTTAAATTATAGAGAATGTAAATCTCATTGGATATTGAGATAAGTTAGCTGCTGATGCAGGAACTTGGCAAATGTCCTACGCTCTGTGTGTGTGTGTGCATGTATGCATGKTTTTTTTTAGCTGATCTTAGCTGATTTGTGTGTTTCAGTGTTCTTTTTTAGCAAATGAACCAAATACAAAATAACTGGTAGTTTGAAATGTCAAGTGAGCACTGTGTCAGGCTAAAACTAGGAAAACTATGAAATAAATTTTTGCTTTCACCTTTCCATATTTGTTAAGAGTGTAAGTGTAAAAGAAGAGCGAAACTTAGAAAAAATACTTCAATATCATAAATATTCAGAGGTACAAACAAAAACAGGCATACTTCAAATGCAGTGAGGTATTCTATAATGACAAAGGAAGTAGCTACTACATGTTCTTTTAGTTGTAATACAACACAAAATATATCCATGTTTACAGCAAAAGTGAGAATAAACAATAAGCATTTTTACCCTTATTTCAACACATGGAATCTGCAACTCAAAAAGTTGTTTCAACCACAACCTGCCTGCATAAAATTATGTGGTCATCAAAAAACATGTGGTTTTCAAAAGCTATTTTCATGGTCTATGGTAGACAAAAAGTACATGATCATGTCTTTCAGCAGGAACCAAACTTTGGTCACTAGTGATGGTCTGAATGCCACCTTATAAGGTAATGACATGTTCAATSACAACAACTGCACCCAGAAAAAAATTGCTTATTTGTTTTTTCTACAAGTTCTTKATTATATTCTTTGTAATAATTTATGAAAAATTGTATTAAAATTCTCAAACCACCTCCTATGAAGCAAAAACATAGAAAAGAAATAGAAAAAACATGCAACAGATTACTTCCTGGGAAGCCACTGCAGGCCTTGGGAACCTTCCAAATTCAAGAAAATTTTCCAACTGTTATTTTCATCATTCCTCCCAACATCAATGCCCAATACTCTAACTGGGAAGAGTAATTTACTGTACATAATAAAGGCATGCTATGTGAATAGAAAATATGATTAGCATAGATATGATTCATAGGTATTCAAAGGGAAAAGGCAGAAGACTGTTTACATATACACATATAAATTGTCAGAATATTTCACACATACCTTTTTTTCATTCTCTTACTCTACACTCACAGCAAACTGAAAACAAGAAAATAGCTGAAAAACTGAACCTCTAAAGAGGTGAGGGGGCAAACAGTTGAGGATGACATAGAGTCAAGGGATAAGGAATAAGTAYGAAATGCAAAATACCACACACAAGAGAAAGTACGTTATTGATAAACTGAAGACAAATCACGTTGTTTTCACAAAATCACAGAGATCCCTCAGTTAAGAATTAAACTTACTCCTTCAGTTGCTTTGTTAGCTTCACAACCTGAGAGGCCAGTGACATGCAAGTCTCCACAACCACTAAGTAGCGGGAACACAGGGTGTGCCCATGTCGTTCAGCAGTTTGTGAGGGTTTCTCTCCCGCATGGTTTTGCATAGTGACGTTYGCCCCATATTCAACCAAGGTCTATAAAGACACAGAAGGAAACATTGAGGGCTGTAAATACAAACCTCTGCTGCAAATTTTGTTCATTAATAAGAACCGCTAGGCCCAGAGTGCTCCTGACTAAAATGTTTAAAAGCATTGGCATAAGCCCACCATTTTAAAAAACTGATCACTTGAAAAGTCAGCACACAGTGAGAACTCCCAACATATACAGCCAGAATATCTATACTGAGGTGCAATGCTAACACAGAAGAGTCTGCTGTCCTTTCGGATGATTATTAAGACTATTTTACCTTCCTCTTCCTATTTATCCATTCTGCTTAGGGAATTAGAGCATTCTCTGCTAACTTGTTGTGCAGTACAGCTTGATTTGTACCATTCTTTCTGTGATGGGGACTACAGAATGAAACAGAACACTTGCATGTGGTGCATCATTCTTCATTGAGCTTATCTGTGTGATCACAGTGCTAAATTTGCACATGCTGATTCTAGCACGGGAGATGTAACAAAGCGCAACTCAGAGGACATATGCTAAATAATATCAGGTCCAGGCAGCACCAACATATTGCCAGCCAGTTTTGCAATGATGAGCTATAAATGCTTACAAGCTCTGATGCTGGCTATTCTGGAGGTTTCTGTACCACAGCAAATTACAACACACTCTAAGAATCTGAATTTAGGAATTCCTTTGCTACAATATTTGCTGACTCCTTTTGTGGTTAGGCTCTCAATTTCTTACCACAGCAGAATCCTGTGTTTAAAGCAATCAGCATACCAGTCTCAACACTGACTCCTTAGCCAAGGGACACTAGGATATGAAAAACATGGCTCATACCTTCCTAATACTCAAGTAGTTTATAGTCACAACCTCCCTTCTGTAGAAAGAAATCTGTACAACTTTTTCCTGACTTTTTTTTTAATGCTGAAAGTCTCGTTGCTTTGTATTTGCTTGTCTTACTCTTTTTGTCTCTCTGAAAGATCCTGAAGTATTTGTCAGCCTTCAGACTTCAGCTGAAATAAAAGCTTGCAGTCTGATATAAAGTCCTGTGGTACCCACAGTTCTAGTGGAGAACACCAGCTTACTTCTAAAGAACTGTTCAGGTGATGAGCATGGCATTTGGGTGACTTCTGGGACTTAAATTCAGAACATTGTAGGAGAAAAAAGTTCTGCCAGGCTGCCCACAAGAGATGCAATAACTGAAACAAGATTCTACATCAGACCTTCATTCTTTCTGGTTTCTTTGTAATAATCATTGTTAGATACTATTTGCTTTAGTATAGTGCCTAGATCTAATTGTAATCACTAATGTTCAAACACACAAATTGCTCATAGCATTTTGGAAAAATTCCTGAACAAAACCACAAGGCTTCCAGAAACTACAGCTTCATTACTATAGACATGCAGAAGAGGAAAAGGATGGTTTAGCTCCTGATTGACTTATTTGGGCAGAACAAGGGGGCTGACTTGTTTGGTGTTGTTGTGTTGACTCAGAATAGCAGGCACAGAGACAATTACACCTTCTGACAGGAGAGAGTAATTTTTCTTGCCTACTAACTCTGTGTAGAAGGAAAACTTCTGAAGAGCATTGCACTGCAGCTTGTGACAGCAATATAGGGTTACCTTGCTGGTAAAGAAAATCAAGAAGGGGCAAGTTATGACCCTGTGAAAAATAATAATATCATTTGGAAGAAGACAGAATTCAGTTGCTCAGAAGAAAAGTCAGTAAGAGGTCCAAGGGACCACTGAAAGCATAACATATTTCATCCTCTGTATTACTACCTACATTCCCACTTCTCATCGCTTTCCTTTTACCAACTTTTGGTTCTGTCTTGTTTTAAGCTAAGCGGTTAAACTCAGCAGACTGTGGGCTTATTTTCTTTCACTTAGCACCCTGAAGCATTAAAGTGACATAGACTAACTATATATTCTTGAATTGAATAGATATTTTCATTATTAACTTATTTTATTGCTCATTTTCAAACTGAGCAATAATAAAACAGCTTTACAAATTCTAAGCTATTTACTAAAGTTCTTCACTAGGAAAGCAGGGATAATCTCTTTCAGATTTAGCTTTAACCATGAGAACAGCCTGCAGATGTCACTACTCTATTTAAGTAACTCACTCATTTTCCTTTCAAACCTATTGTTCATCTTTAAGAGACACTGTAAAAACTACCCCTAAAAACAGATCTACCACATCAACTCTCTCAACTATTTCTTCCATCCATTTTTTTTCCCAATTGATCATAGCAACTGTATGGAAAATAAGTAACAAAATAATAAAACCACTATCTTTAGCATGAAGTTGCTGATTTGTTTATGATGATTACTGTAAGAGTTGTATTGGGTTTCCAATATTCCYGGCATCTTTAAAAGAACGACAACACATCAGTTAAGAAAATGCAGAGATGGCCATGTCCTCCAAACCTATGCAAGTGTTCTTTTCTAAGTCTATTCCTTCAGCTCATTTACCACTCCTTTTTCCCCTTTTTGATTATGTGAGACTCTCATATTAGTGTTCATATAGTGAGGTCTTGTGTGTCCGGGCATATAAATACTGCCATGTTATATGTAATAAGTAGACTCAATGTAATACCCCAGAAATATTTTTAGCTCTATAAAGAGGTTACCTAGCTAGACTTGGCAGCTGAGAGTTGTTATCTATCAGCTCATCTGCAGCATGAGAATCACTCTCTGAGAATTATTACTGCCTCTTAGACATTTTTTCTTTCCTCTTCTGATTTAATGCCAACTTGAACCCTGTTTCTTGGCTTCTCTGATGAATATTTTGTTTCTGGAGAATCTTTCTGCAATCACCTAAGTTAATTTATTTCTTCTTCAAAGACTTTTCAAAGTAATGACAACAACAAATACTGAAGAGTATTTCCATGAGTAATGATTCTCAGGAGACTCTCATGAACAACAGGTACATCCTTGTTGTATGATTTAATGCGAAGTAGATGCTTGAACTATACATCCAATTCAACTCTGTAGCTTTTTTCACATGTCTGTATTGAACACTGGCAATATATACAGGCAACCAAACTAGCTTTTTCAGACCCAACTCCCAAAAATGCTATAGGTTTGTTAGCCTTTTCTGCAGGGCAAGTTAAGCAATTCAAGAGCTCTGCACAACAGAACTATTCTGCATTGTTCAAGGCTATTAATTGAATATATCTGCTTAATATTGATATATTTAGAGGATAAGGATGGCTTGATCTAAGTAGAAAACTTAACATGGAGCAAATCATAACTTAAAATTCCCATAAGCTCTTCAACTGTAATGATGCTTTCTTCCTGAAATGCAAGCATTACGTTAGATTTACAACAGCATATCTGACAAGTGAATTCAAAATATATAGCTTTTTGGTGTTTCAGTCTGAGTTCTACTAGTTTAAAGTTATCTTTTTTTCTGGCAAAATTTAAGGTAAGATCTTCCATATTCATTTTATAGATTATTTGCATTCAAGTTTGACTTGAAGTAGATCTCTGATATAATTACAGCTATTAATCTACCTGTATGCATCCTAGATAGCCATGTTGGGCAGCTACATGAACAGCAGTATTACCATCCTGGTCAACTTCATCCAATGAAATCCCTTGCTCTTGCATAAACTGAAGAAGCCACAGAAGAATTTTTTCCTAGGGAGAAGGGAGAAAGAAAAGGCACAAAAGGTAAGAAATAATGGAAAGTTAAATGTACTACAGGACCATTGGTAGCAACACCTGTTACTAGAKATGCCCCATATTTCATACTATAAACCCTTGCTTTCAATAGCTCTGAATTTTGTCAGACTTAGAATAGCATGGCCCTAATTCTGACTGCATCTCTCAAGGAAATAAGCAAAAAACACTTCAATTGCCTTAAGAAAAGATGTAATAGGAAAAAAATATGTACAATGTAACACCTTTTGACTATTGTACCAACAAAAGAGTGTCTACATATTGGAGATGACACCTGAGCAAAAATAGCCTGTAGCTCCGTCAAAATTTGGTGAAATTTCCTAAGCCTCTTCAAAACTGTAACAGGAATCTATACAGAGATCATATAGCTGATCAGTTGCACTCTCCAAAGCTATCATCATGCCCCAGTGCTGGGCTGCTGTGTGGCTGGACAAGCAACAGAACTAAAAGCTGGGTACCTGTTTATCCTACAATCATATTGCATTGACTAGATGATGATATGTATTTGCCTGTGTATTGAAAAATATGAGGAGAGTTAAACCACAAACTTGCAGATAGAAGTCTAGGAGCCGAAACTGAGCTGAGAGAGAGGGAGTAAACCAGACGATGTGTGCAGCCATCAGCAATTTGGGAAAAGAACTAGTAGCTAGCAACRGGAAGAAGGAATTAAATTAGATGATGACCTGGCAAGAACCTAATCACAACAGGGAAAGGAGACTAGAACTGTAGTCTGAAAATGAGGAAAATGAATTAGGAGGAAGGAGACTGAAAATAAGCTGCCCATAGATAAGAACTATGGTCAGCTAGAAAAGGGACTGGGAACATAATACACATCCTCAATAAGTTTTGACTTTACTATTTCAATTGATTTTAACACTGCTTTATGTGTATTCACATATGTGTAATACACAATTTATTGGGTGTTCTCCTTTATAATAATGTAGAGTTTATATATTTGCACCAAGCTTGTTTTATTTCATGTTTTCGACAATAGATTTCTTCAGAAAATCATTCTACTACCTATCCTAGCAAGCTTCCATGCTTCTCTAGATTAAACTTGATTGTGCCCTTCTAAAACGTATTGAAAATCTACAGTACTACTATACTTTACATAAAAATGTGACCTCCYTTAGATGATAACTGACTGTAGGTGTGCTTCCAGTTTTTGCATTTTAATGAAGAATAAATCACTATCTAATTTCTTTTTTTCTGAATATGTATTTTTATTACTTTAAATTTATGTCTTCTTACTGTTTTATGTCACTTATCTGCCATACGAGCAAAGGCTGAGAGAGCTGGGCCTCTTCAGCCTGAAGAAGAGAAGGCTGAGAGGGGACCCCATCAGTGTTTGCAAATACCTCAAGGGAGCGAGGAGGATGGGGCTGGCCCCTTTTCAGTGGTGGCCAGTGATAGACCTAGAGGAAACGGCCACAAATTGATGCACAAAACGTTCCACAAGAACTTGAGAAAGAATTTCTTAACAGTGAGGGTGACAGAGCACTGGAACAGGCTGCCCAGAGAGGTGGTGGRGTCTCCTTCTCTGGAGATCTTCCAAACCCGCCTGGACACCACCTTGTGCCACATGCTCTAGGAGACCCTGCGTGTGCAGGGRGGTTGGACTAGATGACCTCTGGAGGTCCCTTCCAACCCTAGCCATTCTATGATTCTATGACTCTATGATATGCAATACTGGCTAGGAGCTCTAGGTCCAAATAGCTTTGTAGCTTGTGTCAAACACCAGCACAAACACTAACCTTATATATTCAGCAGTTTTAGTCATAAGTACATACTCACAAATGGCCAAAGGTGTGTGCAAGACTGAAGCACAGCTTAAATAAAACAGGACTGAAACACAACATCTCTAGGACTCTGAACAGTAATCAAGCAAGAAAAAAGAATCAGTAAACAAGAGGAAAAGAATATTTGTTTATGTATCTTAGGCATAAACTTCTTCTAGTGCAATGGAAATTTTAACATCATGGAAATGAAGATATGACCTTGGACTTCTTTGGTTCTCCAAATGAGTMTTCACATAAGACCTTGATATCCATTCATGTAAGATGGTTGTTCTCTGYGGAACTTCTTTTTTTTCTTTTTATTTCCCCTTTAACAGTAATTTCAGTTTTATTACGGGGTAAAGGGATACTCATACTTCTTGGTTGAATGCCAAACACAGCTTAGAGGCAGCATGGAAAGATGACTTCAGATCACATATCACTTTTAAAACACTTTTGAGCAATTTTAGAGATGCCTATTGTGTTTGCCAACAACGAAGAAGGATTATGCTACTCCTGTGAATTGCTGTTTCTCTTTAAGTATTTTAGAGGAATATCTCCGTAAAATGAGAAGACAAAAGTTTTGAAATCATACAATATATTTCTTCAGAATTTAACAGGGACCAAAATGTTGAGCATGATCTGTAATTTTACAACAGTCAGCAATAGAACAAATTATGCTTTCCTGTCGTCTGTCTTATCAGACACAGAAATCAAGTGTCTGGATGTTGAAATGCAACGCTCTTTATTTGGAAATGCCTAGGCAACAATTCATCACAGGCAYAACTTTAGAGTCCCACTAAAATAATTTGTGTTTCATGACTTTTCCCACAGATGTATCCTTGACATAGACAAGGAAAACTACCATTTTCTTCACTTACACAAGGGAAGAATGACAAATTAATATATCAAAGAACTATTTTAGTAACACCACATTATTTATTTGGAAAAAAAAATTCTTATATTATCACCAACTCAATTTATTCAAACAAAATGAAAGCTAACAAGCAAATTTATTTACTATAATAAGATAATGGAAAACAATCATATACTAGTTAGGTAACAGAAGCTGATAAATACTGAAAGGTTAATATTTAATAATTTTAAAACCTGCAGTTATATTGTAACAGCCTCTTGCATACTTTGGACCTACGAGTCAAATGTCCTCAAAGAGAAGATTCTGGAAAAAATGTCACAATATACACATGCTGTTTTGGGACAGTTTGCAGAATTCTGCTCCCATGGCTGACTTCTGGAGCAGGATGAACAATTGTTCATCAACCAAAGAGCATTAACTAGAATACAAGTAGGATTAGCACAGTGAAAAGCATCTCTGCATCTAATCCTAGCCCTATTCCTCTATATTGACTAAATTATCTCCCTTTCCCAGTAATCTTTCCCAAGTTATTAGGTTTTCTGAATAGCAAACTATAGGGTGAATGAAAAGTTCACAAATTATCCCTGCAAAAATGATACTGGATAGGAAAGAGCAAACATCCTGAGGTGCAAAGGAGCTTGCTGTTAGGCATGTTAGTGTGGTGCGCTGACTGCCACAGGCTTCTTGCCTTTGCAGTCCCCAGCCCTACACCACCATGCAGTACACAAAACCCCTCCTAAGGCCTCTGTCAAACTGCAGCTCTGGTTCCCCTGAGACTTTAACCTCCAGCTTCAGAGGTAACAAACCCTCAGCAGCCCCCCCTCACTCTCTCTTTCTCTAGTCTGTGCAGTCCCTGCCAGTGCTGCATCTATGTAAGAAAGGAAATGCATCCCTGTGAAGCTCTGAATCAGCATCCACTAAGCACACCTCGGACTGAAGCACCATCTCCTTCCTATAACATGGTGCATGCACCAGACATAGCTGGCCCATGGTCTGCAATATATCAACAACCTACACCTAACACGGGTATTTCTGTCAATTGGGTTGCTTCTCTACAGTATATAGGGTATATGCTGCTAGCAGGAATGCAGACAAAGCTGCAGGCTGGCATAAGCTCTTCTCCTCCCCCATCACATGCACTTATATGGCCCTTTCCCATGGAACAACGGCAGATGAAAGAGAGAAAAAGAAAACAGAATTGTTGAGCTATATTTGGAGTCTGGCCACAACTGTGGTTTGACCATGATTAACACAGGAGCCTTGATATAAGCTTCCTTTTGCTGGCAATACTAAATTATACTTATTGCAGAAGAATATGGCACATATGCACAATGCCTGGGGAAATAATGACTAGATTGACTCTGTTAGAAAATGCTTGAATAACAGGTCTTCCTTGTAAAATAACACTGTTGTAATTGTTCCAAGATCAGTGTTTACATGGATTAGCTCGCATACAAGTGATGGTAAAATAAATTAAACCTTCGAGGATGGTGCCAACAATGCATCTGAATTTCTCAATAACTTTTTCTTACTATAGTTAGGTAAGATAGTCTGGCTTCCTTTTAGCCTCAATATTTTTTCAAGTCTGCAAGATATGGATTTATGGATTTATTATATAAAATATAATTGACAATGTATGTGAACTTTCGTTAGCATTCAGTGAACTATGAAAATTTGTCAGCAATTTTTTATCACCTTTTTTAAATTTCATGGGTGGCTGACTGTAGCTGATATTTCTTAATTGGTGGAGCTTCCTTCCTGCTCTGAGCAAAATATAGCTTCACTGTGCCAAATCTGCTCCTGGCAGTAGACAGTGCAATTCCACTGAAAAAAAAATAGAACTTCGCTGGATTTAGTTTGTGTAAACATCTTTAGAGATGAGGACAAAATTAGGCTAACTCAAATGAAGACATGGATTTAAGTTCATACTAAACTTTCTCTTCCAAACTTTCTTCCCATTAAAACATGCTCCTTTCTCAAACCCAGTTCTGTCCAGACACCTGTCTGCCTTATACTCAGTGTTAGATTTATATACCAAACTTGTCGTGGAAAGGACAGAATCAGTCAGCATCTTCAGGAGGAATCTGATTTGCACCAGTGAGGTGGAGGAAAAACAGAGTGTGTGAATGAGGGTGTCTGTGTTGTCTCAGGAAGCACCAGGAAAAGGGGAGGACATCTCTTTAGTCTTTCACATCTGCCTTGCTTCCCTTTCAGTAAAGCCATTGCTAGTATCAATTAAGGGCAGAAACTTTTTTTTTTTTTTTTTTTTGAGCAGAAACATTTTCCTATGATATTCAATAGGACAATCTTACATGCACAGGAGGGTAAAAAAGCTAAATTTCTTAAGATAAGTGGTTATATTTTGGTTTTTTCTCTCTTTACTTGTAAGGAAAAAAAAACACATCTGTGGAGAAAGTAGCTCACCCACCAAAGAGATTAGAGAAAAATAACGGATGATTATTCCTTCCATATGAAATCCTGGAGAAAGTGCTTTGAAGAGAGGTTATTTTAAGGTCTGTTTAGAAAAAACAGACTTTTTGGGAAGAGAATGTGGTACGAYTTAGTGGGGTATGTTTCCCCAGATACTAGCAGAGCACTGAAACACTGAACTTCTGGTTTCCCATCATTAGAGTTACAGACAGGCTAGGTGTGGGTCAGGACTGTTTTACATTTTTATATGTAATTCTCAACAAATTCTCAACAAAACTAGCTAGAGGTAGATAGATGATATTCAAGTTTCTCTACACTTCACTTCAGTGCCAATATAGGGAGTGAGGAGGAGGGGGCTGGCCTCTTCCCAGTGGTGGCCAGTGATAGAACTAGGGGAAATGGCCACAAATTGAGGCACCAAAAGTTCCACAGGAACTTGAGGAAGAATTTCTTAACGGTGAGGGTGACAGAGCACTGGAACAGGCTGCCCAGAGAGGTGGTGGAGTCTCCTTCTCTGGAGATCTTCAAAACCCGCCTGGACATCACCCTGTGCCACATGCTCTAGGGGACCCTGCGTGTGCAGGGGGGTTGGACTAGATGACCTCTGGAGGTCCCTTCCAACCCTAGCCATTCTATGATTCTATGATTCTATACCAAATTCCTAAACTGTCACAATTTGCCAAAATTATTTGAGACAATTTTCTCTGGGAAAGGAAATGAAAACTATGCCAGAAGGCTGGATGATTTTCTTAAGCGAACCAAGAAATCTGCTATGGACCAGAACAAGATGATTAAATTCCTTCYGTTTTTCAATCGATAAGTTAGCCTAACGTGCCATCTAATCTCCTTGCTGCTACTTTAAATTTCAAAAAAATTACTTGAGAGAGGAAATACTGAAAAAATAAGCAGATTAAATGGGAAAGGATCTTGCTTTCTTTGAAGCTTTTGAAGTCCTGCTTTGAAGTAATTATGAACACTTCCATTAAAAGACACAGAAAGTTTATCCAGTTATAATTGAAATAGGTTTAATTGAAATCATTGTATGAGCATAACAATCTGTAAAAGGCAAATGAAAACCATACCTGACCATAGCAACCTGCATAGTGAATGAGACTTGGGTGATCTTTTGAGCAACTTAATTCTGCAATAGCTTCTGTTTCGCTCACCATCCACCGAACACACTCCAGCTGACCATTCTAAAAGAAGAAAAAAATGTAAAAAGTCCCACCTGTTTCAGTTCCAAATGCAACCAGTAAATTAAGTGTTTATTAGAACGATTAATATATCACAGTATTATAGTTTGTTTGAAATTTTGTTCTTTTATCTGTTTTCATATAAAGCACTTGTTTATCCTGATGTCTTGGATCAAACATACATCAACTATTGACACTACTTTCTCAGTTGAAATTTGCTGTACATTTTCTATCACTTCCCTCCTAAAACTACAATTGCATATGCATATTGCTACAGAACCTTTGCTGAGAGGCACCACAGGGGACACCAGTTCAAGAAGCTGTGAGAAGGTATTACACAGTCTCCTACCCTCAGAAAAAAGCATATAGTTCTGCTTCTATCACTCATAAAGCAAGGTTCAAAAATTAAAAGAGACCATTTGCCGGACTGAACTGGCTCTCTACACACTAAAATCTTCACTGTTCAGTAACATTTTTTTCCTGGGAGAGGACATATGAATGAGAAATTAAACCAGTATCTAGCTGGTCTGTACTACCAAATTGCTGCTATAAAAGGAGACACTTAGCTTCAATGTTCCATTAATAGTAATCCATATAGGTGAAAAAAAAAACTGGTGTAAAATGCGTTTGACATTGTCTTATTCCTTGCCAATGTTGCATGTGCATAGACATGCACACACATAATCACCTTTACTTACTTCTCCGTATTTTTCTCAATTTCAAAAAAGAAGTAAGACAACAAAAACTACTCTGGTCTTTTAACTACTCCATAAAAATGCTCATACCTCAAATCAGGGTTCAAATATTAGTCAGCACTGTTAACTTTATGTGATTGTTGTGTTTCCTTTTGTATCACAACTGAGTAAAATCCTATGCTACTTTAAAAATCAAGGTAGTTAACTAATTTAGTATGCATCTACTAAGTGGCACAATTTGTTAAACTGCAGATAATTTTTCTACAGCCACTTTAAATAAACAAAATACTCTATCAGCAAGGTAATAAAACTATCATAACATACTGCTTTATATTCACTATCTAGCTCATTACTCAAGCATGGAAAGAGGTCCTAAATTAAACAATATTTTTGTAGTTCATTCATTCATTACTGGAAAAAGTTGCATCTGATCAGTAAATCGTCTATTGAAACCCTCTTCCATAGAAATCTATGCTGCTGCATAAAGATCTTCTTTCATTCTGATATTGATGACTTCTACAAAATATGGGTGCATATTCCATATACTGTATCTGCACTGCAGTTACAGCAGTATAATCTAAGAGCAAGAAGTATAAAGGCCCAAAACAACTCAGAAATAAGGAGCCAGAATTATGAAGTTTATTTATGCCGAATAATTTTAATGTCCTGAGATAATATTTGCTATGATTGGTCACTGCAACTTCTGCAAGGATAACTCTGGCCTACAGATCATTGTTAAAAATACTTGCGAGCAAGCACAACCACATTCAGGCATAATTCAACCATATTTGCATAAATTTCTAGAAACGTGAAAGCATGACCAAAATGTTACAGACTCTAAAGGAACCATTAGCCTTTTGTTAAAAAGCCATCCTTTCAGGGGAAAAGACAAGMCATCAGACTAGCTTATAACTATATCATCTATCTACGTTAAGATAAAAAAAAAAAGAAAAACATTTCCAACTAAAATTGTAGAATTGTTCTGACTCTGTAATGGCAGACTTTAACTCTTCAAATTGGACATAGACCAGAACATTGAAGCTAATTTGTTCGTTTTCTAACAGCAGTTCAGTAGTATCGACCAGCTAGATATCAGTTTAATTTCTCATTCAAATTTGACAGAAATTCATTCTCTCAGAGAATAAAAATGCTTTCCCAAAGGTTGGTATCCACCAGACCGCTATCATTTTTCTAAAGTCTTTAAAAAAAAAAAAAAAAACAAAACACCACCAAAAAACCTTGAAGAAACAAAAAGGCCTACTTCTGTTTTTTTGCTGAGTGATAGCATTCAATCATTAAATCTCACTTGCCGAAGATCCAGAATTAGTTTGGCTAAAATGTCCAGCTTTCTGGTACAGCACTATATTTTATTATAGCACTGCAACACTATTCATTTTCATACTTTACTACAGAATAGTTTTTCCTGCAATCCGGGGCATCAGTTTTTGCAGTTTATGACAGGTTGTTATGCAAGATGTAAATTTTAACTTTGATGCGATTCTTCTAGATGCAATTACTCTAGACTCTCAAAAGGTCTCACCTTAGATGTGGCACACTGACAAAAAACATTATGAGAAGTCATCAATATGATGCTATCAAAGTGATATCAGGCTTTATCAGGGATATCAGGGATATATACATTCTTACACTGTCTTTCAAGGTTACGTGTGTGTTTTTAAAAAACGAAACAAAACACAACTAACCAATCAAGCAACCAAAACCAACCTAATACTGTCTAAAGAAACAATGAAATAACTATGTCTGAATTAAGTAAGCTTCTTGAAATGCAACAAATATTTCTGGATATGGTTAACTGATTTAAAAGGGAATGTACATGCACTGAGAAGAATGCATTAAGCACCAATGGTATATAACACACACTGTATCCTGCATAGTAAGGTATTTTTATTTGCTTATGTGGTATCAGCCAATTGCAGAAATATTCCTTCTGTTCTAATTTAATGCTTGAAAATACCATTCTGTTCAATGTATTGCTTTCAGCCATCACAGAAAGAGATTAAATCACCTTTATATCACATCAGAGTAGAGAGGCTTAAATCACCTTTATTGCTAATCCAGCTGGAGTTAGTTGTTCAATGTTTCGTTCATTTAAACAGTCTTCTCCCATCAAGGAAGTGAGATGCTGCAGGCATTCTGCATGTCCCTGTGATGCTGCTATGTGCAACAGATTGTTGTCATAATCATCATGAATCTTATCTAGATTATCTGCTGCTAAATGTGGCTGTTAAAAAAAAAAAAAAAAGCTTAAAATTCATTTTATCAGTATTACATCAGTTACAATCAGGGTTAAAAATATAAACAGAGCATTAAGCCGTGAGATCCATGATACAAGGTGAAGATATTTTCCAGTAGGTGCATTCTTT
The DNA here is from genome assembly GCA_003342815.1 of Eudromia elegans. Lineage (NCBI taxonomy): Eukaryota > Metazoa > Chordata > Aves > Tinamiformes > Tinamidae > Eudromia > Eudromia elegans. Next base: position 312,536 of record PTEX01000199.1, on the reverse strand, counting down.
TATAACTCTCAAAACCAAGAGCTTTTCACTTCTCTAGCTATGAGATACAGGACAGAGAGGAGCGAAGCCTACYGGCTTGATTTCCTGTGTAGTTTCTTTCCTATTGTAACTGCCATGTAGCAGTGCAAAGTCTTGTTTAACTGCAGAAACACTCACATTTTTGTAATTTGTTTATTTTGCAATTAGTTCCTTTTCTTTTTGTGTGCGTGCATGTATGTGGAGGGGAGCATTATATTGATGAGCAACTGAACAGAAAATATCCATGACTCTTAAAAATAAAGTTATTTTTCATACCATAAAAGTGGCAGCTTATATTAAGCACAATGTAAAATACAATTAAACAGAAGATAGAAGACTTTTATTTGGTAGTTTGTTTCATAATAAAACTTGTAGTATAGTATTATTTTGGAATATTGACCAAAGTATTACACAATCATGACCTAAATACATTATTCCTGCCAAAATCTAATTTTAAGCRAAACAAGTGGAATGAGAAACTCCAGGAAGGAAACGGAAGAAGTAACAAAGTTAAGGAATAACAGTGATAAGTTCCTAGAGTAGCGCAGACTTGCCAGCATACAATTTGTTCAGTCTATTTCACTCAGACTTTCTGGTCTGTTCAGAAAAAAACCRTATTATCTACCTACCTAGGACAACCGCTTTTTTTTTTTAATTCCATTTTTGATTTTTTTTTTTACTGCATGCTGCAATATACTCTTCTGCCTCATCTAGTGTTTGATAAGTCACCCTTTTTCTTTGCAGCTATGTTTATAATATGCCTTTGTGTCTGAAGAAGAAACAGAGAACCCAAACAAAAAAACAACAAAAACCTGTTCTTGCACATACACTGTGCATCTAACAGCCCTTCTGTGTGCAGATCACATGTTGTGCTAACTTGCATCTAGTTACTTTGGAAACCATCATTCACAATGTCTGATCACAGCACTAGACCTAACTAAAAGCTTCATATGGGTCAGAGGCTGAGGAGCTTTTAGAAAGAGCTACTGCCCGAGTATGCTGCTGCAATACGCCAGCATCAACACTCCTGAATAATAATCAGATTACAACAGAAGCCCCTCTGTTTCCATGGTCAGCCTCCAAACACCAACTAGAGTAAACCACTGATAGCTGAAAAAAGTAATCCACAAATGTTGTGAAAGACAGAACTAAAGATTTACATTTGATATTCAAATGATCTCAAGCTTTAAAAACCTACATTTTATATGATACCAATTTACAGCATCACCTAGTAGTCTTATCCAAGTTCACATAAAAAAAAATATTGATTTTGCTATATATTAAATTTAAAGATGAAACCTTATTGTCTGTAAACCCATACGCTTGTAAGGTGAATACAAATACAGCAGCAGTATAAAACATGCACTGCATCACCTTGCTGGCTTTATCAGCTTCCTCACTGAAATCTCTCATTATACATGGATTATGAAAAACATGGTACTTACCAGTAATGATATTTGGCCTTCCTTCACAATGTTTAAGATGCTCTTAATTTTTTTAACCTCTTCATTCCTCTCTTCCGGGACCCCTTTGCTGCTCCAGTTCAAACTCAGTTCCTCAAGCTGCTTGCTTTCTGCCACTGCAGTCTGCAGATGAAAAGCCCTCAGGTGGCAGTTTGGCATACTCTTCTCAGTTTTATGAGCCTGAACATCAACAAATGCCCTGCTGAGGAAGCCCTTGTCCTGCACTTCAGATTCATGGATGGAGCTACACTTAACTAAAGGCTGGGAAAGCTCTGACTCTTCCGTTAGGTGCTTGTGTTGCTCAAAGACAATGGGTTGCGTTTTTCTCACATGAGACCCTTTCACGGGGGACAGAATGCAGAACTGTGTCACGCTGGTAGGCAAGTTCTCTGTGTTGCCTGCAGAGCAGCTCTTACCACTGAGACCGTTCACTGTCGAACATACACCCAGAGGTTTTTTCTCAGGGGCCACCTTTGTAACAGGAAGTTGCTGGCTTGACTTAATGTAAGGCACATCCAAAATTTCATCCATATCCAGGTCATAGTGCTCAAGCTCCCCAAGCAAAAGAGCAGGCTCAATGTTTTTACTTTTAAGCCTCTCTGCCTCTCCTGGACTCTGGTCATCACTGGGAGGTGCAGACTGAGAATCACTGCCTTTCTGGTATTCCTCCTTCTGGTTCTTCTGGTCATCACTTTCATTGTTCTCAGAGCTCTCTGGTTGGTGCTTTAATGGGGAAACCCTCTTTACTGGTCTGAATTTATTGGACGTATCTGCAATGCCTGTTGGTTTCTGTGCATTTCCAATAAGAGTTGAGACCCCACAGTTCCAGCTGGTGCTGGAAACTAAAGAAAGAGAGCACTGAGATTGAGAACTGCTTATTATTACATGATACAGCATCTGCAAAGATATACATGTCCAAACACTAGAAATAAGAATTATGTAACATGTTGCACTTGCACCTAAACACATTTAATAACAATTCTATTACCAAAGTTGAAGAACTTGACACTGCAAAAAAGAGATCTTCTTAAAAAGGAAGAAGGTTTGCTTACAGAATATCTTTTAATCAGGTGATAGACACTAGTAAGAGCCTTAACAGACTACACCAGTTTGCCTTCTGCTATTTACATCCAACGGAGACACAACCACATTAGAAGAATGCAACGATTTTTTCATCAACGACAGGATTGGTGAGAATTTTTTTGCCTTGAATTTTTTTAGTAGTAATCCAGTACTTTTTTTTTTATTTTTTAAGGCTCCGGAAGATGGATTTTCCTGGAACTGGAAAAATGTTTTCAACTGAAAATTAAGCCTATTTAGGCAGGTATGAGGTCTCATTTTCCACATCTCTATGTCTTGGGCTTCTCAGTCAAACTTTCCAGCTCATAACRTACATATGTATTATACCCACACACACAGAGCTCTGGAATTGCCAGTGCACACTGTGAGATTTAGAGTTCTACTAGTGAATCAAACCTGCAGAACAGGAGCTCGATGCACCTGAATGCACACTCCTTTCGAACACTCACTCTTCCACAGAGTACYGGTTTGTGATATTCATGATCTGCATAAGCAGCAACACACAAGCAAASGGGTTTCTTTAATTTTTTTACTTTCAGTAGGGTAACTCCACTAAAATCACTAAAGCCTTAAGATTCTTTTTCCTTTCTATGGCCCTCTTAATGTATACCAGGAGTTCACACATTCTCAAAGTTAAGATGACAATTTAAACATAGCAGATTTATTACACATGTTAACTATGTATCAATGGGATCTAATTTATGGTCAAAAAGCACAGTTTGACATGAACACCTTCCTAAGGAAACAGATACAGGCACCGTCAGCAAAGCCTTACTGTTTGAACAGAAAGATGAGCATAACTTAGTAGTTACAACGGTCTGAAAATTACCTCCAATATTTTGAAAGTGCTCAGAAGTATATTTCCTGAGAAAAAAATTATAATAATAAAAGGTATGCAACTTAGTGGGTCAATACAAAGAATGTACTGTACTGACTTATTTATGCATTGTATAAGATTCTAGGTTCAAAGACATACACTTTTATGTTGGTTTTATTTACATGTGAAATTTTTTCCAAGTGATACAGGGAAATGGATACCATATGTTTCCCAGCTGTTTTGTTCTGACAGGAACTATTAAGCACTCTGTATGGAAATGTATTCTGTCCGAGTTTTATGAAAACACTGCTTTCAACACAGGGGTCTAGACAAAGAAAAAGTCATCAATATTTTGTTTGTCGCCACTTTCTTTAAGCTTACATTTATTTTGTTGCTAGACTGAACAGGCYTTTTCCACTTTCTAACTTTAATAACCCAGATTTACATAAACCACTGATGATAAAACTGTAAAATTTGACACTGCAAAGAAGCAGTGACCTTTGTTACAAATCTGTCTTCAATCACAGCACAGTCATTTATTTTTCTTTTCTTTCATTACAATTAAGAGTGCAGTGAGGCACCGACATTTCTGTGTTGCTTTTCTCCCTGACACCTTGGTGGAGCAACTCTGTACAAACACTGGCTCTAAGAAAGCAAAACTGGAACACGGGGAACAATTAGTAATATTTTTACATACTTAGGAACATATTCTTCACTTAATTAGGATGATAAATTTACAATGCCTTTAGTAAAGTATTAGAATACGGCATTTAAYCACATTTGCAGTTGGGAGTAATGCAAATCAGACTGGTAGACTCCATCCTTTGAGCTCTCTGCAGTCCTTGGGAGCCATTTATGCCACACCCAGACATAAGCAGTTTTAGTAGGGCTAACCCTATGCATGAAACTGAGATCATGGGCCAGAGCTGACAAGGGAACAGCTGAAATTTTGTATCTTCTCCACTCTGTTTATAGCTGCTTGCTCCTGAGGAAGCAGAATCAAGCAGCACCTAYGTCCTCCACAGTACCAGTAACGTCAGGGATTGTTATGACTGTAGTTTGAAAAGTTTCTCCAGGGAAAAAGCCTTTTACTCATCTCTCCACACATAGGAGGTCAGTCAAGGGCCACTGGAAGTCTGGGTCAAATAAATACTGTTTGACTCCTTTATAAACAACAGTATGGGATGGTCTGTGTTTAAGGCAGGGGACTGGATCCCGGAAGAGCTAACTTTATTCCAAAATCCATCAAATAATACTGATATCTCGAATGAGCCACATTGTACCAGTATCTCAGCTATAAAAAGATGACAAAAAGTCATATTTCCATAAATATGGTCAAAATTCTGTCACTAGCTTTTATGCATTCACAATGAGAGACTTGGCTAACATAGTCAGCATAAACAAAAGGGGTTAAAAAAACTGATGACACTTTTCATTGACATTAATAAAGATGTATAATGCTACCTGATGGAGCTGAAGTGCCTAAGCACTTCCTCAACATGCAAGAAAATGATGTTTGATAAAAAACTGCAAGGGTCTAATTTGCAAAAGTAATTCTGACCACATATTGTACTTTCTGCTCCTAATACAGGCAAGATACAAGAAGTGAAAAAAAGAGGCYTGTATTTGTGTGTGTATATGTGTGTGTGTGTGTGCTTGCATCCTAGAGTTGCTTTGAGGTGAATAGTCAGGGAACTGGATAATCAGGAACCACCTTCTCTCACAGTTTAATTGTTTCATCATATTTGATTTTGCAAATCAAGGTTTATCTATCTGGAACTTTCTAAATAAAGATGCTTATAACATGAGTTTTTTCCCATTTTTCTAGTATGRCATCAATGTTGTCATAAGCAGATGAAAGCTTACCCCTGTGGCAGGCAGTTTCTGTGATACTTATAAACTAAATTCTCAAAAAATGTTAGTGTTTTTACACTGTTCTAAGTATAAAAGAAGATATTGAAGGACTCAACTTTACCCAGCTTAATAAGAACTGTACAACTCTTCTCACATATGAAAAGTCACCATCCCAGGGAAAGGGCACAGCAGCATCCTTTTATTGCTGATGGTTTATAGCATTTGTGACACAAATGGGAGGTGACAAAGGAAAGGGCCACATATCATCAGTACTATAATGGGATATTCCAAAGATACTGAAAAGTGGTACTGAAAAAAATGCTACAAAGTAAGAACTTCACCGATCCACCTAGCAAGGAATTGAGAACTATTCCTGGTCACTGAGCACTGACTGGTTGTTTCTGAGGGAACAGTCAAACTTCTAAATGCATTTCTGTCACTGTAGACTAATTCGACCAATATTCTCTAGCTCAACAACTGGACTATACAACTGGCAGTGGCATGGGCAGGCAGCGCAATGGATACAGAGATTCGAGCGAGCTGCYGATCACCCGGCAATTGAATCATGTTGTTCTACCAAAGCACATTACAGCTGCACAGCAATCTTTAATTGGAATCTGGTGAACTATTGCTGTAACCAGCCTTGAAATCTCTGAGTCTTTTTAAGCTATTTATCCCTGTTTCTTCTCATGATGAACAGCAGTATTGCATGAGCAGCTGTGACAAACCACTGTCCAGGGGGAAAAAAAAAAAAAAAAAGAAAAACAGATGACTTTCCTTTACCTCAAAGGCTATCAGAACTGGCCATCAAAGCCATTAATGCTGCTTCTGCCCAGTAGCTGAGGTGGCCTCCAAAATTTGTTAACTCTTAAATTCTGTATTTCGAACTTTGTTTTCTGCAAACTCCATACCTGAAGAGTTGCAAAACAGAGGAAAACTGTTAGAGAACAACATGCTGCTTCGGGACCAGAACTGACAGCTTATCACAGAATATGATGAAGCTATTGGCTGCTTTTATCATGTCTAACAGATCTACCAAATCTCTGAGATTGCTTATTTCTCTTTAATAAAGAATAGGAAGCACTATAACTTCTTCCTTCAACTCYCTCAAAGTAACTGGGTTGCATTTTTTCCATTGCAGCATTCATTGGGGACAATATGCACTTGAGGAGCCTGACGCACGCAGGCAAAATGGCCTTCAAATACCTCATCAGACCTAAGTTATTCTATGATTGCAATGCAGCTATCCCACAGGTACACAACCAACTTGTAGGTAGGAGCAAAAATGAAAATGTGTGAAACTTGCAAAGCTACAAAAGAAGATGATAGGTGGAAGCTTTCACTTAAAGAACTTGTCAATATACTCAGAAAACTTCTAGTACAAAATAGTCAGTGATAAACAAACCCTAACCTTGCTGAGAACATGGTATTGAGCCTCTCTATCATTTAGGCTCTGTATTCAAACAAGAAAAATTAGACTGGCACCACTCTACAACTCAGATGAATTGATTCAAATGATTCTCCTTTATTGGAAACATTTCTTCCTTGCTTTAAAATTTCCATCACTGTGAAGCTTAGTCCACTTTGCATGATCATTAAGGAAGTCTGGATTTAGGATTGACAACTGTTTATAAAATATTTTTTGAAAAACAGTAATTCATCATATAATCATTTGAGGGCCTGCAGTAAGAATATCCACACGTGATCTTCTTTCTTATTATAGGACTTCAGTAGAGCCTCTTGAACCAATTAAGATTTGTACTCATACTAGGTCCATTTAGAGCATTGTGAATTGACTTTGTTTACATATACCAATGTGTTGCCTGCACAGAGAAGTTTTCACAGAACTCCTCACACTTTTAAACATTGATCCATCTCCAACAATGGCAGCAGTACTGGATTTCCAAGAGATGGAAGAAGGGATTCCTTTACACAGGAATAAGGGAATGAAAACTAGCTCTGATTCTCCTTCTACTTACCACTTAATTAATATCACYGAAAAAATACTTAACCATTTTAACTGAAGGTGGCACTGTTTTACAGTTTTAATATATTAATAACTTTCAAGAGTATTTCTGGTTTCTTTAATGTTACGTTCTACAGCATGAGAATTTGAACTAAAGAATGACCATGCACAAATAGAACAGAGTGGATGTGCTCCCTTTCGCAAGTTAAATTTGAAGTCATGACAGAGAATACAGAAAGAGTTAGAAATAACAGTAATGCTGATATTAGCATTCAAACTGTGCCTTTTCTTCCAGGTAATCCATACATTAATACAAGCGTCGGCAAATGAAGCATTTTTTTCTTAGACTGGCTTGAGAAAGAACACTTATAAAAGCTGTCACTTCTATAGTATTGAATGTAGAAAATTTATAGCTGTCATTTCTATAGTACTGAATGTAGAAAATTTATTCTTCTACAGCCTTTTCAGAATTTGAAATTACTGAATCAGTTTTGTATTATTTCAGACATAACTACCTGTGACATATTTGAAATACAAGTCTCAGAAATTAATGCTATATATAATGACTCAAAATCAAAGCTTAGCTTTAATTTAAGCTGTAGTTTAAAAACAACCATGAGACAGGAATTGTGTGCCATCTATAATACTGGAAAATAGGCAGTTTTCACATTCACAGATTAATTTTCCCAAATAGGAAGACAACCTTTGAAATCCTTTCATGAACCACAATTAATTCAGCAATTAATAAAGCAGTGCAGCAGGATACCTTCTGGAGACCAAGAGTGAACTTCAACATGTGAACAGTTTTCAAGTAGAATACTGTCCTCATTTGAGGCATACATTTAAATGACAACCAAAATTCATTCCAACTGACAGAATATACCTTAACATAATGATATGGTTCAGTGAAGCTTGTTGAACACAGATGTCCTGAACCATTTGTTCAAGTGCCCTTAGAAAATCTACCCAGAAAGCAAGCAACCAATTTCATGCTTAGTAAGAAAAACATAAAGCACTGATCTCTGTTTAAACTCATCATTCTGTGTTTCACAATACTGGAAATCAACAGAGAGGCCCTTTTGTTTCGGAAAAAAATGAAGTAGTTAGATTCATATTTAATTTTTATTTATATTTATGATTGCCCTTAACTACACATTATGGCTGATATGAGAGGGATAAGTCAGAACAAATCCTACACGCAAGGAAGATCACAGAGAACTCACTACTGAGAATATATTAACTGCATGAGTTTCACAGAAATCTTGTAAAAAATGAGGAAGAAAATACAGCACTTTCCTACTGTCTACCGGCACAGATTCTCAGCCAGTCCAGTCCAGTAAAGGGAGACAACCATGTGAATCTGATTGATATAAGCAGGAAAMAGGAATATGAGGGAAGTAATCTCTCAGACTTTCTAACATCTTCTCATCCAAAAGGATTTGTAATTTAACCAAAAATTACAAGCAGAAAGAAATGGGGTAGAAAAAAAATGTGTTGGAATTTCTATGTGAAATTCACGAGAAAACACATAGACTGGGTAAGCACTGGTATGTTTGCCTAGGATTAAAGGATCTTAGAGCAATCTGAAAACAATATAACATAGCATATTTCTTTGCTACTAACCTATTATTCAGCATTTAGATGAAATGGAGGAAGTAAATGGAGTCTCAGAGCTACTTTTTCTTAGAGAGGCTCTTAGGATCTCAACATGTGTAGTCCTGCTAGTGACTTACGCTTAGCTTTTGGTTCAACCATAAAATAATGCTTGGATATTTCCATATTCTTCTCTATTTTAAAGAGAAGTAAAACCTCTAACTAAAGAGAGAATATGAAGAAAAGTGCCGGACTTGGTCTGTGGTAAAACTTCTCAGTTACTCTATATGTAATCATTTAAATTGTTGATGTAATATAAATATACAATTGCAAGCCTACCATGTATATCAAGGATTTATGTTAAAATTTATCTTGATCAAAACTAGCATATAGCAACAATAACTTTGGGAAGGTGTTTGATTTTTTTTAATGGCCCATGATATCCTCATTTGACTGCATCAGAGTCAACCATGAAAAACAGAAGATGTCAACCTTACACGGTGTTCATTAACGCAGGTCAATTGAAATTTCAGTGAAGTCTGAGCAGAGCAGGTATGTAAAGCGATACCTTTCTGCTTAAGAGTATTTGTTTTTATCCAGTGATAAGTAGAATGAAAAAAAAAACCCCACCTTTTTGGCATGATTTTCAGTTTGTCAAAATGGGTAAGTTATAAATAAAATGGAGAAAAATACATAGCAGATTTTATTACTGTTTTCAGTCTGCCAAAGGTACTACCAGTGCTATAAACTCCCTTTGTGACTCAAGAATCTTTAACAAGGCTCTCAAGTAAGTTTCATTGGTCGACTGCTTGGTGCTACTACTGTCTTCCAGCAATGCCTGTAGTTACTTCTCTCAACTGCTCTTCAAAGCAACAGATGAATGTAGATATAATTAAAATCATCACTGGAAAACGTATGATTGCAGAGGATATCATGAAACAATTAAGCAATTGACAGTAAGTTGTCAATGTCCTTTTGGAAGACCTCACAACCAGTGGTCCATCCTTGCTCTTAGATTGCACTTTAATTCAAGGGTGACCTTTGCATTTTAAATAAACAGATCCTGAAAAGAGCATATTTTGTTAAGCTGGCACTCTTGCCAAGTAGTGCTCATGAGGACCCAGCAGTAAAAAAAAAAATGACTTAGTGGCTGTTCTTCCCCTCTTTCAACAGTTCACCTTACTCTTGGAGTAACTGAGCAAAACCACTGCTTTCGCTCTTTCAGTGGAATCAACATGATCAGCTTTTGATATAGATAGTCATAGAGCACATGTGGAAGTGTGAGCAAGAGCGAGAGCACGCAAAGAGAGAGAGCAAGGGGAGAGAGCAAAAACAAATCAGAGGGTCTTCTCTGCTTCCATGCTTGCAGCAGGTAGAGCTGTGTGAGTGATCATTGACTGCCTTGAGCAGGCAGTAACATTCAGTGTATAAATGTTAAGGAAGGCTTCACTTTATTCCACAGGCCAGTGGCATAGGGCTGTGATGACTTGGCCTTTAATGATTCTGGCAGAAGTAGCAGCTCTCAACTTAGAAACTTTCAACTTAGTTACAAACCTTGATAATTTAAACTCCCTGAAAGGAAACACAGAAATAAAAATTGCCAAAATACTGCACAGTTCTTACAGCCTTATATCTTCCCACGAATTTCAGGTCTCAGGTTTCTATTATAAAAGTCTCAGATTCAACAACATTACTGAACTGCAATTAAAGCGCCAGATGAAAGCACAATAAACCTTTCATAGCTCAACAACAAAGTGTCCCTCTCACCAATTCATTTTAGTCCATCAGGAAGAGAAAAACAAAAGAGGATTAATCTGATTTACAGAGAGAAAAACAACATTACATGCACTTTTTGTCAGTGAGGGGGGGAAGAAGGGGGAAGGGAAGAAAGGTCCCCAGCTGGTTCTCATCTATATGCCATGATTCTTCATTTAGTTTACACTATTAAACTCAAAAACTCTGCTTTAATCTTAACTATTACAGTATGCCTTAGAGTAGATTCTAACATGTAGCATCCTTAATAGAGTTTCAGACTCTGGCAAAACATCATCCCTCAAACTAGTCGTGGCCATATGGGTAGTAAATCCATCCAACATTTTTTCATTGGCGCCTACATTATTACGTCTTGTCACCAATGGTTTCTCGGGTTTTCAAGTAAATTGTTGCATATACTGTGGTTTGGAGCTGCTGAGATGAAGCCCTACATTTATCTGTATAAAGCCAAATCCTTTTTTTGGAACTTTTTTTTTCTTTCTAATGAACTAACATCTGTTGAAACAAAAAGTCATGTTTGCAGAAAGCTGCACAAAAATGAAAGAAAACAAAACTACAGAACACTGCCAAGAAGAAAATGTGCCAAGCTGAACAGGGTACATGGTTAAAAGCGGCTTAGAAAATGAAGGATGGGCAGAAGCGGGTATCATACCTGATCTGTCTTCATTTTGTGAATCACACCGTCTACATAATTCTGGGATGGACTTGAGAGAAGTTATGGAATACTGAAACAAAGACAAAAATGCATATGAAGCGATCCATTAAAAAAGGTAAAAAGTAAGTCTTTTGAAGTTTTCTCTCATGTCATAGTCTAGATTTACCAGCTGAAGGTACTTCTGTCAGTCTGATATTRTTCTCCAGCAGCATGAAAGAAATCAAGTGGCACTGGTCTATACAACCAACTTTGTCTTACCTCAAAAAATATCAAGTAGATTGTCAAGCTTATGGCAAAGCACCCTACCACCTCTTTCCGGTAGCCTATCATCAACCAAGTCATAAATATCCTTCATATATCCATTTTGTCCATGGGATGCACAGATACATCTAAGTTGAGAATAACTCCACACTAGACGGTAAACAGCAAGTATATCACTTTACCCGCACGGGCATCTATTATAACAGGAATTCATTTTGCAAAAATTCTTCATGCTGAATAGATTTGGAATTCAAGCATTAACAAAGCAGTTAAAAAAGGTAATGCATAACATTTTCAATTCAGAGAAAGGATTTCAGAGTGTGATGCATGTACATATACAAACCAAGCCAGAGGCTCCTTTTTCTAACTCAGGTTTTATTAAAGTAAACAGGTATTACTTCTTTGATATGACAGATACACCTAACCAATTGGTATGTTCTCTGAGTTCAATCTTAAAAAGGTAAAGAACAAGATATGCTTATATATTCTATTGAGTATTTTTTTTTCTCTTAAAACTTGTGAAATTACTTGAATAAGGCACATTAACCAGTGTTACAAAACCACAAATTCTGACATACAGAAATTAAGTTACTTAATACAAAATCTTCCTTAATCTAATGCTTCAGTTTACAGAAATTTTTGGTTAAACAAATGAAAATTATCACGTGTGTAAAATACCAAATGTATAAAAGTATTAAAAAACTATTTTGGAAATGACAACAGCAAAAAAGGCATTCAGAATTAGCACAACTGAAAATTTTGGAAAATATATAAACACTGTAAGGTTTCAAAGAAATGGATATTTTTAGCAATTGAACAGTGAAGCAAAACAACTATACATCAAAACACCTGATTAAAACCTAAAAACACTTCCCTGGCTTTTTGTTTGCAGTTCATCATTGGAAGTTTAATTTGCTTCTAACACACTGTTGACAATTTACTTCAAAATAACATAACATAAAGCTCATTTGACCAACTGCAGAAATAAATTTTCTGTTTCAAGCGAGTTTAAGAAAGACTGTTGCCCAATGGATTTCCTGGTTACTTTACCCAGCCTCAAAAACTTCCAAATCCTTTTCTTTGTCAGCCTGTTTCAGACAGGCATTGRGAAAATATATCCCTGACAGTAAGAATCTCTCAAAAGCATTCCCAACATTGAATTTATTAATTAAAATACATGGCAGCACTACACAGAACTATCCAGTATCTCCAATCCTCATTAAACATGGGGATCAATATAAGGCTGTGATGAATACTCTAAAATTTGACAGTCTAAGGCAACAGATGTCAGAAGAGGGGAGACAGGAGGAAAGATGCTACTAAACACAAATTAACTCAGTTAAACAAACACATGCACAAACACCATGTGCTTTGCTTCAGTATAGCTATTGTTTAATAAAGTCTGAGCTGTTAAGCTATACATCTAGATGTTTCAGCACAATGATTTAGAAAGCTATGCTGAACTGGCCTAGCACAGTTCTTACAGGAATCCAAGGAACACGTCTCCAAGGAATTTAGTAGCTTCACAAGACCAGCTGCTGCATTTGAAACCATTAMACAGCCTGTAATTCAATTAAAATTAGGTCTTTTGTACTCCTTTGCTGTGTGTTTTGTCAGGCACCCTCAAAAGCAAAGAGCCATTTTTCTATCTTTTTTCCATCTCTTTCCTTAGAGAAGAAATTTTCTTTCTGCTTCAAAGTGGTGCTATTATATGTTCAACTACCAATCCCAACACCAAAAAAAAGTATTAAATAAGTTATAAATTTGATAATGCACTTTAACCACACTGATTTGACTTCCTTACATATTTTCTCCTACTCACCTCTGTCCTCAAAAAGAATTTAGTAAATTTACATTTCTGCCATCTGTATTTTGCACTCAAGACAGGCAACTGGCTTTCACCGGAGATACTACTAAGATTCCAGGAAATATCTGAAATTACTTGTTAAAATGGACCTTTCCCATCCACAGGCACAATCATTCCTAGCTCTTCCCTCTGTAATTACTTTCTGTCATACTATAGTTCCAGTTCTGAATTAGCAGTGATGAATGTTAGATTTTCTTCAAAGCCAAAGTTTCAAGTTTCCTAGGGATATCACAAAGTAACAGTGAAAGAGGTGGAAAACACAACTCTTCTAGATGGTCTTATGGCTACCTTGAATAGCATTTTATTTTATTTTTTTTCCATTTTTCCATCAATAATCTTAAATTATTCTTACCTACAAAATAAAATCTCACTGCTCCAAAGCGAGGTTATGTTTATACTATTCAGCCCCACTAAAGAAAGTGTAGCCAGAAAGGAATCAAGGGCCATGCCCCGAGGCATAAGTGATGGCATGAGAGATTGCTGAAATACATCACATTGCATCGTTAGTCAATGCATTATAAAAATATTTTGTGGCGGACAATGTAATTCAGTAACGGCAACAAGAGTTTCTTAGAAGGCCGATGCTTGTAACAGCATTTTGATTGATGATAAGAGCTTGGTTTATTTGTTTCTGTTTCTCTTGTCTGTTGTGAAGGCTTTTTTTGTTTTTAAAGTATGTCTCCAATTTGAGATAGTGAATTTCTGTAAACTCCTTGGGAACTCAGTAAGGCAGAACAATAATAACTCCAGATAGAAGAGAAATAACAGCAAACAGGAGACAAGGAAGCAACAGATATTTGATGCAAATGCAGATAATTCTGTTTTTCTTCAACAAACACTATCATTTCAGGGGAGAATTGAACCTCTCTCCTCAAAGCATTATTAGTCATGCAAAATGGACTATAGAATTTGAGTAGATAAAAATGTCAGCCTTTCAAATGTAATATGATTTTCAGATTTAAATACACTGACCACATATAACACAACATAAGATATGACAAAGAAAACGTCAGTCTCTAGGAAGACCATTCTATGCATAGACACACTTGTATCCAAGAAATACTAGAAACTTACAAGTTAGGTACAGTCCTGCACTGCTATCACAGAGCCAGTCTGTCATTTGGTCAAAGCTATTTAAATTACCAGAGTGCTAACCTATGAACTCACCTCCACATAGTTTACAAAATATCTCACACATGAGGCTCTAATTATAGATCATTTGGTATTACTTCTGTAAACCAATAAATAGAAACATTTTAATCTGCAGTGAAATAAAGATGCTGTACTTTAGCAAAAGGACTAGGGAACCTTCAAGTAACTGTAGCACGACTATAGAACTTACAAGCAGAGGTAATTTTATGTGCAGAACTAGAGTAATAATGGAAATAAAAAGGATGTTTAAAATACGTTTTTATTTTAAAGTGTATCTGACATTTAAAGCAACTTACAGGTCCTAATTTCTGTGTTTCTTCCTTTGTGTCCTTCTCACAAAGAAAGTAACAAAAATATTCGACTTGGCAGCTTAGCATCACTGTGAATAGAGTATTATCACTGTGCAATGTAAGCAAGAGTCCCATAAACCTATTCTGTCTACACTACGTTCAGATCAGCTGTATACAATTCATCCGCAACATCTCAATTTGCAAAATAAAATCTTATTTTGAGAAACATGCAGTTTCATCTACTTATGTATAAATGCAATATTAATCAAAACAAACAAACAAAAAAATCTAAGTCTATCTCCTCTTTAAAACAGATCTTGGCATATTTTCCACAGTTACTACATTCTGGTTCTTTTGCCGTAAAGTTTACAAGGATCAGAGCTAAGAGAGTGGCCTTCTAATGCATGTACTTTTTCAAGTACATCATTGTAGTAGTTTTCCTGACGTCATCATTTCTAGTCAGTACTTTTTTTTTTTTTACAATAGATTTGAACCAGGAGGCTTTCAAGAACAATTTAATTGCTAATATCAATGTAGTACATCTGCTCATTCCACGTCTGTTTAATGGTAAAACATGAAGGTCGGGTAACTGCCTATTATAGACACTGAGAGATAAGTACAGTACTAGAAAAACCAGGAATTCTCTTTCTATGTTTTTCCTGGCAAAATCTCTCTGYTTTTCCTACTAAAGTCTGAGAGTAAAAATGCTACCTCTGTAATTTGTGCTAGTTTTAAATTCAAGACTCAGCATCACATCAGAGAATAGACTGTTAAAAGACAGTCTGAGTCACTCGTTGGAAAAGTGAGTAACCTAACCCACCAATATGCAGCAACAGCCACAACGGGAGAGACATGGAAAGGTTACATCTAATATGTTTTAAAGTTTTACAAAACTGAGTATAGAAACAGATAGCAAGACATGATTTACCATAACTGTGATAAAAAGAAATTGCCCAGAATACGGTATCCTCTCAGGATTGGCTCATTGTCTTGTAATATCTTGCGCATTTGCTCTCTCCTGCATTCACACAAAATCAATGTTACAATAGGTAAAAGTGAAATCCTCTCCAGAAGAAATCCATCCGCAAATAAGGCATCTGGAATGTTTTAAAATGAATCAAGACTCCCAAATGCTGAAGGAAAAACAATGTCCTTTGTTTAAAATATATATATAATATCATATATTTATACATACATAAAGAATGTGGGGGGAGAAAAGGGTGTACTATCACCGATAGTAAATAAGCCCTGAAGAGTGAATTAATAAATTTTGACAATGGTGGATTTAATGTAYGTATTCTGGTCCCTTCAGACATTCAGACATCAGACATTCAACCTACTAGCAGGCTTATTAATAACAAAGCAGAAACACTGACAGAAGTATTACTAATGGAATATACTGTATTAGTGCTTCCTATTAGAAACACTAACTACTACCTTATAAGAGCAGTATTTTTTCTGACAGTTATGGTTGCTACTAGGATTAGTGTTGTCTCAGAATCCCTGAAAATCCTTCTGCCTTTTGCTGCACTTGAGAATGCCACAGAGCTGCATCACACCGACTTACCAAAACCTTGCTGGTGGCTGCAGTGGAAAAGAGTGCAGATGCAAATCATATAAAAGGGCAGCAAATCAGAGGTTAGAGAGGCAGGAAAGCTTTTGTTTTGGGGAAGTCTTTACAATTAAAAGCAAAAGAGACAAATTATCATGTTGGTGGGTAGGGCTTTAATGAACATGTAACTTATCTAAGACTCTTCCATATACTTTTATATAAGTAATTCAGAAATAATATGGATTTATTAACTTCATTTGCAAGTAACTTCTAGACACTGAAGTAGAAGACTCAAGTTCTTTCAAGGTCAAAAAACTCTTCCCTTCCAAAAAATCTTACTTTTATTCTGGACTCATACTATTTAAACTTTCCTATATATAAGGTAAAAAAGAAATGTGACTTCTAATAAGTGCTGTTTATTGTATCATGACTGAGATATCTAAGTTTGTCTCAATTTCAATAAATAACCTAAGAGTTGAACTTACCGATATATCATCACTAAAATCTATTTCATCCAAGTCAAGGTATTCAGGGGCTTCCATTATTCTTCTCTGGACATTTTGGGTAAGCCAGAATAGTAGCAAAGACCTAATTAAGAAGAGAGAAAAGGATTATCTATTAAAGAGTCAAAAATACACACGAATATTTTAACAGAGCTAGTAGAATATTGAAAATGTTTCATTTACATAGTAAAGACTTTCAGAACTTTATCTTAAAAGCTAGACTTGTCTCCTATTATCTGCAAAATTGAAGAAGTCATTCCAAATACTGGAGAAGGATAACTATGCGGTAATTAAACTCGAGGTCATACAGATTAGATCCTGCATCACTCAGTCCTCCCACAAGTTTAAAGTAGGTATAAACACCTAAGATATCAAAGACCCCCATCTCTCACTGACTTGCAACCACAGTTGTATTTTCTCCTAAGGATGCCACTACTTCACTGCCCAGAACGCAGTAATTTGTTACCAAAGTTTGTGTTACTACAGTTCAGGGAGGCAGGGAACAGAAAGGAATGACGTTCCGAGGAACACCTTATGTCCATTTCTCCATGCAAGCAGGCTAACATGATCATCCTTGAGCTGAAAAAAGATGGTGCTTTACTGATGGATGGTTTCTGTCTCCTCAGTCTGCATTTTCACCCTCCCTAAATTAACATAAAAGGAAAAAGCAGAAGTCTATCTGTGAGCACTGACTCTCAGGACACTTCATCATTTCCTCACAACAAGGGGAAAAAGAAGAGAAAATTCTATCTGGGAACAAAACAAGTAATTTCACTGGACAATTCAATACAGAGCTCGGAATAAACCTGAGCTTAAACAATTTGGAAGCTCAAGAATAAGACATTGAATAAATTTCTTAATCCTAATCACAATGAAGGCAGGCATCATCACTAAAGACAAGCAATACAGAGTTAAAGTTGTAAAGGAAACTATTTTGAAGTTATCTGATAAAGAAGGGTGATAACACATTTTTAAATAATGTGCGAGGTATTAAAAATTTTTACAGAAGCAAAATATTACTTCCAGTACTTAAAAAAAAAAAAGGGCAAAAAAGAAAGCTTATGAATAATGCAAATTCAGCTGTACATATCTAAACAAAATCATTGTATGAATCTTAAAATGTGGTTAAGAATGCCCTAACTTAAGAGACTTGAAGAAAATACTTTCCTGCAGGTGTTATATTCATTGGCAGACAAAAAACCTCAATCATTAATCTCCTTCATAATATCTCCCCAACCACAGAACTGGTCTTAAGACATATTCTCTTGAAAAGCTATCAAATGAGGAATTGAGAAGTACACTTTCTGGTGCAAAACTGCAAAAGCTGGAAAATTATTTCTCATCAAACTACTAAAGGATTATTCACCATGATTTTCCATTTAAATGAAACAAAACCATGGCATTTCTTTAACATAATGGAATAGTTCCCTTCCCAGAAATAGGATTAGCTGTAAAGAAAGAATACTACCTATTTTTTGGTTCTCAATGTGGTTGTTACATATGAGTGAAGCAGAGAGGAAGGAGATGTCTATAAAAAGGAAAAAAAAAAGACAAGAACAACTAAAATCCTTGCTCTAACCTTATCTGAGAAAACAAACATGCATACAATGTAGTTCTGTCATCAGAAATTGATCCTTTTGAAGAATCCCCAAATAACAAGTTTATTCTTAGAGAAGTCCAAAACCAAGATAAATCCTGAACAGTAAAAGGAATCAACTGTTTTGCTTTACAAACTGAAACTTAAAATTTCTAGATATTTTAAACTTTGTGCTTTCACATGCTGTATTTGGCTGATATCATCTCTTAATTTGTGGTAAAATATTCTGTCATCTATATACCATCAAAAAAACCAAGTTGCTTTTACAAGCACAGGAAAAGGTAAAAAAATTGTCCTGCTTTGTTTGCATCTATACATGTATCTACTCTGTGTTCATCATGCAAAACCTCCATCCACAACTATCTGCAGACCAACTAACACCTTCTTGGCAGTGCAGCTGAGCTGATGAGGAAAAGAGATTGCAGAGACAACTGGTATGATACAAAACTGCAGAGATCCTTAATGCTATCTGCAGAGCACACAACACGTTTCCCTAAAACCTAGCCAAGTTTATATTCCAAAGAGCAATGGGAATAGGAAATGAGACTTTGATATGTTGAATGATAGCCTTGCAAGCTGCCTGAAGTGGAAAGGGAAGGCATGATCTCTGAACGGAGGCTAACTTAAGGACTCAGAGGGTGCTGCTTACGAGAGTGACTAGGCTGGATAAACAAAGAGAAAAAAGGATGCAGAACAGGCAACTTCCTTCTCCTGGGATTAATTATGTTACAACTAAACTAACCAACAGGTTCCTAGAGAAGCTGTACAAGGAAAACTGCTGAAATAGCTATGGTAATTATTACCACTAATAGGATAAAAATTAAAATTAACAGATTAGAGGAATGGTTTGAAGAGTATTTTTAAGAATTTGCTTCTTTGCTTGATAAAAAATAAGCTGTAAGTTAGTACAATTAATACCTGCATCTACAGAAAACTGAAACTTAAAAATGGACTGAGTTTATGCCTTTCAGTCCACAGTTACCTAGAAACATCACTCTTTTGAAAAGTGATCTTAATGATCTTAATTCCAAACGTGATGACAGAAGGAAYGTAGTTCTGGGATGACAGGGATGCTGTAGGGATCACTAGCATTCGAGCAAGTGGTCCAGAGATCCCTGATTTCAGATCCCAGTCATTTCAAGTAATACTAATTTAAGATTTGTCATTTTAGGCCTCTGCATGCCTCCTACCATAAGAATTGGGCCGATTTTCATCACACAGTATCTTGTGGAAGAATGGCTTTAAGTTCATTTTTATATCACTCTGCCATTGTTCAAAACATACAGTATCATCCAACGCACTGAAACATACCGAGCCACAGACCCCTGCAAAAATGAAGCACATTTGTCAGAACATGCTCTCACAATAAGCAGCTTAGGTAATGTTAATTTCTTCCTGTGATTGTCAACTCAGTTTCAGAAGCAAAATAAATGTCATATACCTATGTGCTGTCTTATTCAGAGTCTACCCTGTATCATTCCACAAGGAGGAATGTATATGAAGAATGAGAATCAAAATCCACAGTTGAAAGGTAAAAGGTATCTATGGACCATATCACATACAAACAGCTTGAAAACCAACCACAGGAGCTTCACTGAACTCAAGTCTTTAATCTGGAATTTTAACTGGAATTTAACTGAAAATATAATCATAAAAGTAGGAAAAAAACCCCCCTATTACTACTGACTAATTCCTATTAACATTTCAAAAAAAATTTCATACTTTCAAATTTAGTTTTTCAAATTAATTAAATACTTTCAAATTTAATTTTATAGTTCAAATTGTAAGGTGAAAATCAACTTTCCTTTTTATATGTCCTAAAATTCTTAATTTAAAATGAATTAATCACTGAGCTTTATTATCCAAATAAAGAGAAACACAACATATATTCTCTAAAGGTAAAAAAACAGCAACTGTGGTCAAAAATTTTTACACTTTAAGCGATTCTGATTCCAGGCGCTTAGACAGTCAAGTCCACCAGTTTAAACATTTATTTTTTTTCTTTAAAATTTCAGCAGATAACATAGTCAAGTAAATTGATTTTGCTGGTTTAAATATAATAAACGGAGAGTTCAATGTATGTTTGGCGTATTTCAAAAATCGCTTTAATACTGTTTATTTTCTTTCAAAATGTGCAGTGTTTGTGACTCTTGTTTAAACAAACACTGTCTGCAAACTCACAGAACCACAGAATGGTTGAAATTGGAAAGGACCTCTAGAGGTCACCTAGTCCAACCTCCCTGCACCATCAGGGACACCTGGGGCACGTGGCACAGGGTGGCATTGGAAGAGGTGGGTTTGGAAGATCTCCAGAGAAGGAGAATCCACAACTCCCTGGGCAGCCTGTTCCAAGGCTCCATCACCCTCACAGGAAAGTTATTCCTCAYATGGAGAYGGAAATTTCTGTGTTTCAACTTATGCCTGTTACCCCTTGTCCTATCATTGGCCACCACTGAGAAGAGATCCCTTCTCCCTACATTCACCCACTGGTACTTATACATATTCATAAGATCTCCTCTCAGTCTTCTCTGGGCTAAACAGGCCCAGCTTGCTTAGACTTTCCTCAGACGACAGAAGCTCTACCTTCCTAGAAGCTCACATCCCTCCTGCACTGGGGAGCCCAGAACTRCCTCCCGGCACTCCAGGTAGGGCCTCACCAGGGCTGAGTAGAGAGGCAGGATCCCCTCCCTCGGCCTGCTGGCAATGCTCCTCCTGATGCAGGCCAGGATCTCATTGGCTTTCTTGGCCACCAGGGCACATTGCTGACTCATGGTCAACTTGTTGTCAATCAGGATTCCCAAATCCCTCTCTATGGAGCTGCTTTCCAGCAGGTCAGCCCCTAATCTGTCCTGGTGCCTGGAGTTATTTGTCCCCAGGTGCAGAATCCTGAACTTGTCCTTGTTGGACCTCATGAGGTTCCTCTCTGCCCAACTCTCCATCCTGTCCAGGTCCCTCTGGATGGCAGCACAGCCTTCTGGAGCCACTCCACCCAGTTTGGTATCATCCACAAACTTGCTCAGGATGCACTCTGTGCCCTTGTCCAAGTCATTGATGAACAAGTTGAAGTGCCCTGGGCCCAGCACTGACCCTTAGGGGATACCACTGGCCACAGGCCTCCAAATAGATTTGACTCCATTTATCACGACCCTCTGAGCTCTGCCATCCAGCCTGTTCTCAATCCACCTCATTGTTCATAYGCCCAATCCATGCTTCCAGAACTTTCCTAAAAGGTTTTTATGAGGGACTGTGTTGAAAGCCTTGCTGAAGTCAATGTATGCAACATCCACGGCTCTTCCCCTCACCCATCCATCCAGTCATCCCTCCGTAGAAGGCCGCCAGGTTGACCAAACACAACTTCTCCGTGGTGAATCCATGTTGACTACTCCTGATCACCTTCCTTTCCTCTACATGTCTACAGACGGTCTCTAGCATGAATTACTACATGAATTACAACACTACTCTACATGAGCTATTACACCAGGGAGGGAGGTGAAGCTGATGGGTCTGTATTTTCCCAGGTCCTCCCTCTTGCCCTTTTTGAAGACTGGAGAGATGCTGGCTTCTTCCAGTCCTCCAACACCTCCCCTACTCTCCACGACCTCTCCAAGATAATGGACAGCAGCTAAACAATAACCTCCACTAGTTCCTTCAGCACTCTTAGGTGCATCCCATCTGGGCCCACAGATTTAGGGGTTAATTAATCTCTAACAAAATCCTCCTGAACCAGTGGAAAGTGGTCTCTCCTAGTTTTCTTTCTTGTCTCAGTGCTCTGTAGTTCAACTCCAATTCTTGTAATTCACTGTCTCTGTGAGGTTTTCAGGGAATAGAAAAAGATATTCTGGTAAAAATGGTCAGCAGTAAACACACAAAAGAATTACTACTGTCCTCTGCCTTTGATGGTGAAAAGAAACAGAAGTATTTCTCATTTACTTACTGCTTAGGTACAAGTCAGAAGCTGCAAAACAGTTATAGTAGCTGACTAAGGCCAACTGAAGTGTGGTAGAAGGCAGAAATGCTTTACAGAACTTACACTTTCTGCAACAACCTTTCCACTGACAAGAATATTTCCCCTTAGCTGTTAAATCCACTTTCCTTTCCATCAGCTGATACTGCTAAGCATATCAGAAGCCAGAGAACCAAAGGTTTTGCCTCCAGCAGTGGTGAACTGCATGACTGCATTTCACCTGCAGATGCACAAGATTCATCACGGCAGTCCTCCACTATGCCACGGAGGCACTCCAACACTGTCTCCCTTCAGATTGTGTTGTCTGTGTTCTGAAAAAGTAAAGACCATGTGAAACACAAAGAGGCCAAAAGTGGTAACCAACACAAATACACTTCCTCTATGGAAAACTTTTCTTTCTCAAGCCAGTCTTCAGTTACATGTAAAGAAAGGGTAAAAGACCCAGGCATTCTACTCCATAAAATAAGCTTTTCAGGATTTTCTTGATGTGGTGAAACTGAACAACACCTCAGAGAACAAGCACTATGACCAAATAAGGTTTCCCATGACTATACTTGGAGTCTTATTCAGGAGGTGTGCTTCTTGATACAATTTAATACAGTAMAAATGCACTATATATAATGCAAACCATACAGTGAGGATAGTAGTCAGAGATGTTATTATTATGATAGTTCCGCAATGGCTGAAACCAGTGTATCACCAGAATTACAAACAAAATGAGCAGCCTTCACAAGCTGTTCAAGCTGCTCAAACTGCTGCAAACTGCTCAAATTCAAGATAAAAAATAGTTGCAATTAAACTTGTAACTGCTAGCAATGGATGACAACAGATGAACAATTTACTTAATTTTAGCATCAATACAAGAGCAATACAGATTATTTTCTCTCAAATGCTAGAAGAAATTTCTGATATTTAACTAAGTCAAGCTGCACGTTAAATATTCTGTAGAATTTTCATCCAGCAAAATGTATTTCCTGTTTGGCAATTCACGCTGCAGGGACAGATACACACTCACACATGCACATATTTTTACTGGTAAAATAAATCCTATTTGCTCATAGAATTCAAAGCTGAAAAGAGAAAATGAAATAATACTTTGCCCATATCCGCTCAAGTAAAATACTGTTAGTTGTTTCACAGGACATTTCCATTAGGAAATAATGAAGAAAGTATCCAAATAAAAATTACCACACAGACACATGGCAATAGTAGTACTCGTATAGCATATCTTGCACATGTTGCTTTGTAACAGACACTAATAAATTATTAGATTGCAAAACAAAGCAGAAGAAATTATCCTTCTCCTTTTCAAACATGAGCTGCATTCTTCCAAAACATAGCATTTCTTCTGCCATTATTCTTCCCAGCTAAAAGATTTCTATGAACTGAAATCTTGTTACTGACAAATATAAAATAAGTGGGGAAAAGCAAAGTAATTCACAGGATAAAGCAAGCAAAAGTATGATAGAACAAATCAAATTTTCTCCAAAGTCCAGTGTAAACTGATTGTGCACACCACCATTCCACAAGCAGAATATTGTTCACAGGCTTCTTTTCCAAGCTAGATCAAGCTCCAGGGTGTTTCAACAAAGCAGCCTCTCAAGCAGTTGCACCAGCAAACCCAAGAAGCTGCTGTGGGGCAGTGCAAGGACAAAGACAACTTGATGCCGGGCCAGTGGGAATGCTTTAAAACAGTGACTTTGAGAGAATGAAAATATTGGTATGGCAGAAGGCAGCAGACAAATAGGCACCAGGTTCAGTTTCCTATTCTGTTTGCCCAGTGCCAGGCAGTGGAGTAGACAAGTGTAACTGGATTGTAGTGACCTAAGATGCAGCAAATCTGGCAACTTCAGAAAAGAATCTGAYCCAGTATTTCAGCCAGAAAGGGTCTCTGCTGCTAGGAAGGACTAAATACACAGAGATACACATGGCAATTATTTATTGAGTGCCCTCCCACCTTCTTTCTCCCAAAACTAAGTATTGGTAACTGAGAAAGCATAATTGAATTATTTATGGATATACAATAGGAACGGGCAAAAGATAAAGGGTCTATTAAGCATGTACTTCAGCTGTCACTCTAAAAAGATGCTGCTAAATGCAACATAGAATGTTGTTTTCTGCATCCCAAATCTAGTACACAAAAATATTTGGGCATTCACTTAAACTTTCAATAAAATACAAAGTAAATTAGATATAAATCCTTTTATAGCAGTTGACAGAAGTTTTACTTAAGGAGACACATGCAACAGTTAATATTAAAGTTTTAAGCTTTAAATGCCATAAATGCTATGATGATAGCTTTTAATGTTAAGTGACATTAGCTACATAATGTTACTAGTTATATGCCTAAAATTTAAAAAACACTTTTCTTGAATATCGGATGCTACTGTAGCTCAAAATGAACAAACTTCACAGGCAGAGTGGAAAGGCTTCACAACCTTTATTTCAGTATGCAAGCACAAAGAAGTTTCAACAAATGTTTAGAACTTGGGAAGTATCCAAGTTACACAACTGACATTAAGAGAAACTATATATATTTGGTGAATTTCAAACAAACACTATATTGTAATTTTTCATTATTTTAAGTCTATATATTACACAGTGAAAACTTCTGTACCCAGTTAAAATCCATAGTTCAGGATGGCACGTTTTCTGTCAGCAGCTGAAAATAACTGGGATTTTGACTTTAGTTCCTTAATTTCTCTTCATTTCCCACCATTACAATGGAGTTGTACCAAAAATCTATTTGATCCTCTGATCTTAGTTTGCTATGCAGTGTAAGAAAAGCACTCTAACATATTCAGCACCACTACTAAGGAAACAGTGAAGATGGTAAGCAAGAAAGCTTGGGCAGTGGGTCCTAACAAGGTTTGTTGAGGCAAACACCACATCTCTCCAGCTGTTGTACACAGTCCTACTGCTTCTCAAGCTTCCTGGTGTTCATCTGTGCACTGTCTCATATTAAAAACAGTATGTTCTTTACAACAGTGATCATATATTTGCTCTGTATTTGTCTGGCTTTTCATATAGTCTGTGTCCTTGTCTATGAACAGAGCTCTATGTTACAAAAGCAAACCAATTAAAGAATAAACATGATGTAAATATGTTACAAAAGTCTTTGGAAAAGGTCATTCTTTGGAGAAGATCCACGTAACAACTGAAAAAACATTCTTCAACAAATAGAGATGTTAGTTCTAGAGGCCATAAATGTCAAAAACAAGAAGACAGTACCAAAAACACAGAAAGCTTACAGCTCCATTCTAATGTCACACATATATGCAATATTTTTTCTATTATATATTTACATTCTCTTTATTAACACCAAGTGGAAAATTACTTGGACCTAATCAATACATATTCAGACAGACAACTTGAGACTGAAGAGTGAGAGTCAGGTTCCCCAGCTATTGAAGCACTCTTTTTCAGCTTCTGTATTCAAGTAAAATGACCACCTGACATACTGTGACACTACTACCTACTGACACTGTGACTACTAGTGTCAAAGTGTACTTTGTCAAAGTGTACTAAGTCATATGAGGATTTGTGATACTCTAATGCAGTCTGCAGTGCACCATTCAACCAATTTTGTTACCTTCTAGGGCTCCCAGAGACTTTTTTCTAATTATGTGAAATAGCATTGTTTCTATTACTTGTCCCATTCAATGTCTGGATTTTCTCTCACTGACTGAGCACCTCTTTTGTACTAGTTTATTTACTTTTCTTCCTTTTATGTAGTCCAAGAAAAATATTTCATGCAAAGGAAATTACTTGCCCAGTCAACTTTAAAATATAAAAATATAAATGAGGGAGTCTCAATAGGAGAGTGGATATGTTTTAAAGAGCACAGATGAATTTGAAACAACAATTTATTGTAAAAAAAGTGAAGCTAACTGTGAGATTGAAAAATTATGTGATTTATTTCAGTGAAGGAATGAATTCTGAGACTGGGATTACCTTATCACTTATCACGTTTATTCAGAAGTTGCTTAAGTTCAAAAGTTCACAGTGGCAATTTATAATAGTATGGTACTCCTGAAGCAAGTCAAAGTAAAAGCACTGCTTTTAATCAGCACACAAGTACTACACAGTTATTCTGATAGGACAGGAATAAGGAATGGAGCAAAGCACAGTGTTGTTCCACTGCTGGAAGGATGCTATTTTTAAGATTTAATTAAAAAAAAAAAAATCATAACCCTGAAAGACAGAAATACCGAGTCCAGTTCTGTTCCTAATGAACTCAGTGCACATTCAACATTGGTTTTAAATGAGAACAAACATAATTATTTCTGGCTGAACAGAGATAGACCTCTCCCAGCCATATACTCAGACCTCAAGATTGCAGATTTATCCAACCTTGACCATGAAAATTTGGGTTTAGACTCTATGAGTCTTAAGAGATTATTTAAAGAAGTCATGTGGAGATAGGAAAAAAGTGTGGTTCACTGCTTTATCTTTCACATGAATTGCACAGAAAATTCACCACAACTTAATATTGACTATTTTTAATAAATTACCATGACTGACAATAAGTAGTCTGAAATAATCTTTATGTCAGGAGGCACAGAGACATGTTCATTAAGAGTCAGTTCCTCATGCCTTTTTTTAGTATCATGAATAGTAACCACCTAATTTACTTAGTCCAAAAGCAAAGTCTAACTCAGAATATGACATCTGAGCTGAATTAAAATACATGAAAGCTTTACCATCAAAATCTGTTTGACTCTGACTTTACCCACCTTGAGACAAGGAGTGCCTGGCTGTTAAGAGATGCTTCCCTATGGTCTCCTCTGCCTTCTCTTCCAAAAATTACTCTATTTAGTGCTCTCATTAACATTTGTTCCTTGTAATATTAAAAGAGCCCAGATTCATTTGTGCACTGCCAAAAAAAACCCCAACTTAAACAAAAAGAAATCAGTGTTCAGGTCTACTGAGTGGTATGCCTAGCTGAAAAGTTGTTTTCCACTTTAACACATTTATGAAGATATCTGATAAGCTCAATGAGAATAACTTTGAATTTCTTCTAATAATTGCTATCCTTTCCACTCCACAGTTTTGCAGTTCCTTTGAGATTCAAAAATAAAGAAAACTAGACTCAAAGCATTAAGTCAGAACGTATGCATTTGAGCATTTTGGAAGGAGGCCTAGAAAAATAAACTTGTTTGTTTTAATTAGCCTTGAAGGAGAAACTTTTGGAGTTGGAAATTAGTATTTGTTATCTTATAACTTTAATAGCACATGTGATTCAAGGACTGCACAGAAGTTAACACACTGCCTTTGTATTCTCAATGAAACCATCAAAATGAGTAAGAGGTCAGTTTAAAGACCAACCTTTGACTTGCTGTTTTGATTAATTTATGTTTGTATTCCCTTTGAACTACTACAAGGCTATTCACTGATAATATGAAATACACTACATTTCTATAGTGATTTGCTTACTTTGTTACACTCTATCCTGTAAGGCAGCGGTTTCATGTAGGACGATTTTCATGTCAACTATGGAAGCAGAAAATGTCCATAAACTTTTACAGTCAGCTAATTCTTTCTTAGTCTTCGATCATGTTTGACCTAGACAGTGTCTGCACATGTGGAGGTAAAAATACGTCTACTGCCTTTGACAGAGTCTCAAACTAAGAAAGTTAAGGAAATGTGATTTACTTCAGCTTCCATCAACCTTAGATTTGCATGAGACCTGTAACGTGGCCTGTAACTGCCACTTACCCACCTGCCAGCCAGGTCCATAGCAAGCACAGTGCTTTCATGGACATGTCGARCACCACAACAGAGTTCTTTACAATTGCATCTCTTCTCTGGCACCAGTCATTCTACTCTCTGCACACAGAGGACCACAGAGTAACTCTATTTTTTATATTTTTTTATACACTCATTCCTTTTTGAATAATTTTCCACAGTTACTTGTGGAAACAATGCACAGTTATTTGTCACAGCACTTTCTCTTAAAGCACATCACACTGTCCAAATACATCCTGTAGTTGTACTTAACTTCTATTCCTACTTTTTATTCTGCATACTAAGCTATAACCTCCTACTTCCTGCCAAAGACTCATCCTATTTGGGCAGGGTGACCATTCCCTTTTGTGTAAAAAACGGCCTTTAAAAAAGGTCCTTTAAGTTGTAATGAGATCTACTTCCTTTAAACCATTTTATGATTATATAATTAGCACATTTAGGTTCATTATTTTATAACCACTGATATTACATATAACATTTTGTAAATTATATTCATTAAATATGTAACAATTATTATATATCCAATCATGTCATCTTTAATAAAGACTTGTTCTGAAAATAATTTGTTCAGCTTTCTCAGTAAAAATTTTGTGACAGTATTATACTATTACAACGAAGTGCTTTTACTGAATATGTATTGTAATAGTTTTCAAATCTCTGCTACACCAGCAATACTAAGTCTCCTTAAAAATATACAGGTACATAAAATACTAAACCAAAGCAAACCAAAAAGCTACTCAAATACATGAAACGGCCACTTTTTCCTTAGAAAAAGTATATTCTCTATGAAAATAAATTTTATTTTCTCATATGAAACATCCCGGTGCTTTCAAAAAGAAGGATGGTATGAACAGAACAATGCATTTATAAACTGAAATTTTAACCTTGAACCTTGACTCATTAGAATATTTTTTCAGTCAACAGAATTCCACTTTCAGAAAAGTACTGCCTTCTTAAAACAAAACAAATTAAGATAAAGCAAAAGTGGAGGAAAAAAAAAATTGGAAAGACATCCTGAGTAGGTCAATATCTTTAAAAATAGCCCACAGACTGAACAAAATTTCCCCCCAAAATATCACAGAATCACAGAAGGTTAGCAGGGAGTCTGGAAATCAACTAATACAAAACTTCTGTACAAAACAGGTTCAGGTAGTAAATAAGTAAAAAATACTTTAGGTGTACAAACATCAAGGAAGAAGAATCTTTAATTATTATGGAAGAAAATAACGAGTATTTTTTCCCAATAACAGCAACAAAAACAAACATTGGGAAAACATCTCATGGGCCACATCTATTAAGACTGTGAAATCAGCTAAATAACAGAAATCTTACTGGCATATTCCAAATGAGAGCAGGAAACATACCTGAAAATATTGTGTACTGTACTGGTGCTAATGGGCATTTGTTAACCACTACTATGTTCTCAAAGATTTTTTTATTATTATTTTTCTGGCTTATAAATACATGTAAAACTAAATTTAATAAGTTTGATTTCAAATGCTTAATGGATATCATAATGATCATAATCATTACGATAGTAATATCTATTGTTGGATAGTACTACTAGTTGGATAGTAATGTAGACTATCCAACTGACAACTAAACTCAAGGCAGAGATGTTTTTATTTTTCATTTTGTATGCATTTTTACAGATTGGCATGATTACAGTGCTTTTTCATTTTAATGCCCTTCTTTAAAATTACTGTATTTTTYTAATAAAAAAACCAAAAAGAGACAATATTGCTTAACATTTTTTAGGCCTTGCAAAACCAGGATATAGAATAAAATAATTGTTTGCATAACCATTAAACAAACAAGCTGCATTTAGGACATACTTATTTCATTACACTGCTCATTATGACCAAGATATCCCATTTGTTTCATTCAAAAAGGAAAAAAAAAGAAAAACTATTAATGAAAGAAACTTTTTACAGCATTTCAAAAGGAAGCTGGTGCTGGTAAACACATGTTCTTATGGGAAATTGCCATAATCCTGACTATATCCCAGAAGGCTCAGAAAATTTTTCTCACAAAGTCTCTCTCATAAAATATAGAACATATGTACAACAGAATATGTTTCACATCCTTTTAAGGAACTTGCTAGATTAATAAAGATAACACAGCTCTTATGTTTCCCCTGAAATGTCTGMCTTTTCCTACAGGTATTCTGCAATATTGGTTTTCTCTCTTATTTGCACAGTTTATCCTGAAAAGGAGCCCCTGAAAGATCACACCCAGACTCTTCCACTGACAGTACTTAATGCAGGCTCCTAGCGCAGTATAACTACCATACAGTCCATTGATAAACGCATTTCATTACACTGGAGTCATTAAGCTCCTACCATATCTTCCAGGACAATTATCTGAGAATCAATAAAGTTGTTATTTTTTATGTGGTTGCTAAGAGGTTTTGAAATTGATCTTACAGTCTTTTTATTACTATTGACTGATTCATCAAAGAGAACACAAACAGATCAGCACAGCTCCTTTACTAATTGTCATTCATCTAAATATCTATAAGCCATTAGGGATATATAAAATTCGCATATTTGTAAATAGAGAACACTCATTGTGAAAAAAAAATTAAATTTCTGCCACTTTAACAACGTAAATGACCTTTGTTGCAATCTTAGATGGACAGGATGAGTCCCTCAGTTCCTAGGTAATTTTTCTTAGCTATTTCTTTTCTGTTTTCATCCTCTAGTAYGAAACAAGACCATCCTGCTAAAATAGAAAATGAAATCACATGAAATGTGGAAGCATGAAGAGAAATGAACACCACAAAGAGAAAAACAAATCTGTAAGAACTATCTTGACCTTTTATTCTAAATATGTAATTCTCAAACAGACCAGACCAGTATCATCTAGCGCAATTATCTATTTATACCTACATCAGAATGTGTAACAGTCGTAAATCTGCTAAAATTATTGTACACATTGTCTCTGAAAAAAATGTATCAACTCCTCTCTTAACTGCTTTTTCCAAAACTGTCCTCTGTACAGACAACACTTTGCAGTCTTCACTCACTTAAGCAATGCTAATTTTTATTATTTGTGTAAGTTTACATCCTGTGTTTAAAAGGCAATAAAGATAAAGAAATACCAAGAAGGAGAATTCATTCCTATTTTGTACACTGTGTAATTTATTATACTAGTACTAAGTGGATGTAGAACTTCCATTCTGACTTACTGGTATTTTATTCTCATTTACACTTTGTAAATAATACAGGAAATAGGAAATAGCTAAAGAAGATTCAGAAACTACAGAAAAGGGAAAGAAAGAAACAGACCTTTAACATACACACAGAAATTTATAGCTGAATCCCTCAATGTGGAGGCACCACAGATGGTTAGATTAGTGTATTATTTTTCACCACATGCAAAAATACTGCAACAGCATTCATTCTAGAGTGCTTTCCTTTACCACATGAAAAAATATTGCAATAGTATTTTGAACCAATAAGCATCCTTGGATGCTTATTGGCCACAACGACTTGTTACTACACTTCAAATCTAGACCACAGATGTCCTACTGCTAAATTTTAAGTCTATCTCTTAGGTTTGACTCCACACTATAAATTATTAGAACAAATAGTCAGAAAAACTTCTCATTCCCACTTCTGTTACTTTCAATCCAGGACTGTATTCTCCAGACACCTACTCAGACTTCTTTGTTCCATTACATGTGACTCCTTTAAAGCCCAAGATTTTAAGTGCTCTGCCTAAAGGACTCCAGCTACTTCACTGAGTGTCACTGTTAATTAAGGACACATGGAAAGGAAATGAAGGAGCCAAAAAGCAGCCTTACTGTCTGGAAAATCACCAGAATAGAGGGACAAGGGTGACAACAGTAGGAAAAACTGGAGAAGGATAACAGGAAATGACTGGAGCTGAGAGAGCGCAGTCAAGTGCCTCTTGTTCAAGTACACAAAGATGCTGAATGGTGCAAAAATTAGTCTCTAATGGAGGAAAAAAATGAGGCATTAATTTCAAAGTTTTGGAGGTAGCAGATAAAACAAAAATCATCCTTATTAACATGGACAAACCTTTCAAAACTGCTAAAGATGCATTCTATTTTCATATGTTCTACTCAAACTTAATAATACTCCTGAATAAGGAGTAAGTCATACTCACAAACACATAACACTAAATAGAGATCCAAAGAGGGAGAACTACATGGGATTATAACAGAGAAGAACAGACATGGCTTAGTGATAACGCAAAGAAGGACAACAGAGGTATAATTACCAAGCGACAGATTTGTAAGACTAAGCGTTCTCCCCCTTAACACTAATTTTCCCTCTACAGGCACTACATTTCAGCTAAATCCAAAAAGAGAGTATGCTAAAAAGAGATAGCTCTGATCTCTTGCAAGCGTCAGCTGATTCCAAATTCTACTTCCTACCTAGCCTCTGGCCTTCACAAGCAAAATTATGCAACCTTATCACACAGGAGGAGCTCTGAAAGGGAATCTGATGCAAGTTACACACACTATATGCCAGAGTTGCTTACCATACAGAAAGAGCTCACCATTGAGCTCTCATCTTCATTTCCAGTCCTCCAACTCCTCCATCTCCACTGAGACAGCCTGTATTGCACTCTTGAACTCTTCTGCAGTAATGAATATTGAGCCTACCAAGAACAGCTGTTATGTTTAGTACAATTTGTTGACAGCAATTATTGAAAGCATGTATATCCAAATACCACAATCTCCATTCTTTCCACTAAAAATTACAAGTAACATTTCTACGTCTACTCCTAGGAGGGTGTAAAAGGACAAAATGAGAAACTGGGAATACATCTATTTTTTGAGGAAAAAAAGTCTAGTTGAGAATGTTTGGCAGACAGCAGCTTAACTTCACAAGCAAATATTTAGTTATCTGCCACTGACAAGTAAGCAGAAATACTGATTGGTTAGATTTATTTTAAAATCTGGACACACAATTAAGCATTAATGTAATAATGTTTAGTTTTTAAGTAAACAATACTGTCACAGGAAAGTTTGTATTTGTGGATAGTAGCACTATGTAATTTCTAGTTTTTTTAACGTATTTTTCTGCATCTATAAAACACATCATCTGTCTTGGCATGTGACCAAGGTACAAGTGTAGTCACTTTACTGGAAACAAATGCAGTTGGCTAGGCTATATTATAAGATAGTTTATTCAAGTTT
The DNA here is from genome assembly GCA_003342815.1 of Eudromia elegans. Classification (NCBI taxonomy): domain Eukaryota; kingdom Metazoa; phylum Chordata; class Aves; order Tinamiformes; family Tinamidae; genus Eudromia; species Eudromia elegans. The sequence goes on along the minus strand of PTEX01000199.1, from coordinate 279,210 downwards.
TCCAACAAAGGATGATTTCTGCTACTACCTATTTTTCCCYGTGTATGTTCTCTGAAACAAGCAACAACACTCCAGGTAGGATCTGTCTCGGTTTCAGCAGGAGATGACAGTTTCAATACTACTCAGGACAAACCAGTGAAAGTTGCAGCTGCTAACAGCCCCAACTCTTCTGTTCATTTATTGCAAGGTAAAGGGGACATTACATCTGGTAAGCAGGGAAGAGCAAGGATTTCTTGGCTCATATATTCTACTATACAGAAGAAAAGGTTGCCAATCCCAGAATTTGCATTGTGGAATACTGCAAAACAGCTGGGAACCTTATCTGGTCCAGGATGTTCATATGGAGTTTTGATTCTACAGATAATTCACTGATCTTCATCACAGTTTTACAGCCTGAAAGAGAACTCGGGATAGCAATGTCAATTCAGCACTTACCTGCTACTCACAAATATGATCTTTGGTTGCTTATTATCTAGCAAATCTATCCCCCAGTAAGTATGCCCTTGTTAGTCAGTCATAGTTGTTATGAACACACTTAGGGGATGAGGCCTTAGAATTCATGAGGAGTCCTGGCTGGGCAAAGAAAAGAGCACTCAGGCTGCAGTTCTCAAGAGTCTCCTAATCAGCTACTCAAGCTATTGGCTATTCAAGAGGTTCATGTTCTTTTTGCCACCAACACCAGTTCTCTCTTGTGAATAGTTACCATATCACTTTTTTTTTTTTTTGCTATGGGAACTACACTACACGTCTTGAACTGAATAGGATGTTATCAGACATATTTTGCAAGGTTTCCTTTAGGCTATTTATGCTGAGTTTAGAGGAGTAATACAGGCAAATGAATCCTGGATCTGCCCAAGATTCTGGACACAACACAATTTCTGTCTCTGTGAGTCAAGTTCTCAATGTTCTTATAGTTCATGAAAAATTTTAATGACTTACAACAGTCACATTGTACAGGACTGTTCAAATACTCAAGAGATCTAACACAGTTACAAATTAGGAACTGAGTTTTTAGCAGTAAATCCTTTTCGGATTTGTGGAAAAAGACAAGGAAGCAAAGAAACTGCAGTCCCAAAAGATCTCGATCACACAAACATGAGGTCCATGCAACCTACTGGTAGGAGTCACAGTGATTTACACGAAGAACTAACTATATAAAAGCAGACCCACCAGACGAACTGCAGAGAAATATGATCTTTTTAGTACCACTAGGCATGACCAATTTTCCCTGTAAAGCCTCTCACTGAGTAGGAATTACAAGCTACACACAAGCTCGGTGGGTGCAGTCCCTTGACGGCAAGACTGAAGGCTGTCCTGTGAAGTTAGACCTTCTGAGCTCCACATTGCATTCTTCCCGCCTATACACTTGGGTTTCTCACTCACAGCAGCAAGTCACTATGGGAGGGAGAACACAAGCCGGGGTATTTTGCTCATGCAGGAAATCTACATAAGGAAGCTAATTACAGTATATTTGTTCTAAAGCACATATAAAAAGGCAGGCATCTGTAGATAATTTGGGTTTGAGGTAAAGTGGGCTGTTTGCTCACTGTAACTACCAATAGCCAGACATCTGTGAACAGAACTCTACATGGTTTTAACTTGTGCATCTCAGTTAAGTGGAATGGATATGGGCATCATTGTAGAACACGATACTCAGTCTGAAAGGGCAAGTTCACCTAGCTCATGCCAATTCAGCACTATGAAATTAATAATTTAAAAGCTGTCATATTTAACATAACAAGAGAAAAATAGTATCTATGAAGACAATAAAATACAAAATTGTTTCCTATAATTCAATTCTTTCTTTTGCATCTAATACATAAAGATCTTGTGAAATCATGCTATAGATGATTTTTTTTTTTCAAAATCGGTGATTTATCAGATAACAACAAGATTTTAAACAGGCTTCCCAATAAAAAAGCTCTTCAATGAAACCAGCTTATCAGGTGTTCTATATCCAACTTTAGATGGAGCTCTGATATGAAACTACTTTCTTCATGACCAGATTGTAGTAGTTTCATATTTAATACACAATAAAATAAATCAGGTCTCTATCTGAGCAGAGAGTTTATAATTCATAGAGATTATACCAATACCAAATACCAATACCAAAAGACACTGCATTACTACCAAGCTATGGGTGAGTTTCTGTAAGAAATTAGATACAGCTATTACAAAAATGTTACAAACAATAACAAGTCCTTCTAATTGATACAGCAGAACCATTTAAACAGCTATTTCCAGGCTAAAGAAACTGGATTTAATTAAGATTCACATGTTTTTTTTAGAATCAGCTGACAGGTCCACTATGACAAAAAATCATGTTGAGTCTTTCTATATGTAAGGAAGGCTAATGCATGTAAAAAGCATTTCTATTAAATATCATGCACTACCATACATGCTACAGAGCCTAAAATTCAGATTTACACTTACTGGCTGTTAAAATAGCTGATATTCACTTACTGGACTGAAAAACAGTGCTGTCAAGTCACTAAATCTTAAAAACTGAAGCTAGGGCACAGAACTGAGATCATAATGTCGTGAGATGTACACACTTCCCAGTTTGTTTCTTTGAAAAGCTACCTCTGAGTCTAGAAGAGAGTAGGCGCTGATTATCATTGTGTTTTTGCCAAAGAATGAAGTAGCAGTTCTGGCATTAGCTGCGCTGGCTCCAAGTCACCATCTCTGTCAGCCAGGACAGGGCACTTCAGAGTATTCCATCGGGTGTGAGTGAGGGATGTTATAAAAAAAAAAAAAAGAAAAAAAACCCCCTTTTTTATTAACATACACTAAATTTAGCTTTCAGAGCTCAGAAGGAATTGACTTCTCTCTGTGGAATTATGGTGAGGTCAATGCAATATCGGCTATTTTTAAAGTTTTTCAGTTTTATCCAAGCCCTTCTCTTCAAAGCAGATGATGCATTTTGCTGCCATCTGGCAGCCCCATGTCTAGAAAAGATTTTGATTTGCAAATTTTTCTAGAAGTTTTTTGTAAGTGTTGTAATTTTTTAAATATCCAATTCAAATTCTGCCATTCCATTTAGGGAGAAAAGTTTGTGTGTGTACATATCTGTTGGTGCTGGTGAAACTTTTATTTTTCACATTACAGTCACCAAAAAAAAAAAAAAAAAAAAAAAGTAGACCACTTAATTAAAACAGTTTTCATTTTTTTCTCCATCTCAGTAATCAACCTTTGCATAAAAGGGGAAAAAAAAATCTTTTGGACGTTGACTTTGAGATTTTCAGGAGTGAAAAATCACAGCAATGGGTTGATACTACAAACATTTCTTACTGAAGTTTTTGTAAAATTGAATTTACAATTAATCACACTGCAATGTCCCAATAACATGAGCTTGGAAATTGCAAGACCTCAACAATGTGCAAAGAGTGTGCAATCTGCTAACATGATGTATGAGAGTCCCTTTTTTTTTTTAACCTTTTGCTTAAAGTGAGGAAAATACGTTTGGGATGCAAGATCAATGACCGGAATAAAACTGAATAAAACAACTGAACCAAGGAAAGGAATAATTAGATTTCATTCAGGCTACAAATAGAAATAAATTAGACTAGAAGCACAATCTGGATCAATCAAAAAAAAMCAGAACACGCGCAACAGCGGGATCTTTGCCATTAGGGGATTTTGGAGTAATTAATGTTTGAAGTCTCTTGTTTAAATTGGACAGCTAGTAACTAGTTCCATTTACCTCCTATATGCTATGAAAATATTTTCTTAAAAAGAGCTAAACAGAGTCTTCAAGGGCATTTGTTTTGAATATCAGTAATTTAACTACACCACTAAATCTAGGTTAAAATAATACCTTCGCATACAGATCACAAAACATTTTTATGACAAACCTTTCCGTGGAAAACTATGACTGAGCAGAAACATCACAAACTAACAAATCCATGCTTCAGTCATTTTAGAAACGTGAACTCTGACCTGAAAATCTTGCTTAGCAAAGTAAGCTTAAAAGATACACATTTTTTTCTACATTTCCTGCAGGTTTTTTTTTTTTTTTTTTGTAGGGGAGAGTAGACAGGGGCATTTTATGCTTGGAGAAAACACATATACTAAAATATTTGTGATTACCAGATGACAACAATTGCAGATTAAATTTCCAACTTTACAAATGAACACACAGCAGCAGAACTAACAAAATCAGATTGAGTGCTGATATATATATATACGCACATACTCTCTTATATCACTAAGACATAGATTTTATTTCATGTCACCTATCTGGTCTGCTTTAAGTATCAGGAACAATGCAGGAAATTTCATAAAGGTTAATCCTCAGGAGGCTTGAACACATCACTAAGAAGAGTAAAATGAGTGGTTACACATCTGCAGCCTGAACTCTGAGTTGAATACAGGCAAATTGTGAATGCGCATTTTTCAAATGATTGCACCCATCATTTTCCACTGACTCATGTTTGTTGGCAGAAATGAATAAAACATTTTAATACAGTAGAGAGGTTCAACAATCACAAATATAGACAGTATATGCGGGTATACATCCATCTTTTATGCATACATAATACTAAAGCTATAGGTTGTCATCTGTTTTTAATACTGAAACACCAAATAATTTATTATGCAGAACTGAAAAATATATATAGAACACTGCATCAATCATATGCAAGTACTAGTGCCGTCCAACAGTTCTGTAAATCCTCCATTAAACTTTGATTTGGGACTGAACCAAAGACTTATATGGATCAAGTCATTGGAGCTTGGACCACTGAAAGACATAAAATGTTGTGCTATTTCATGTAAAGAGTATATGCAGTTCACTATTACTTCAAAGACTACTGGTGGTTGAAATACAGTGACCTCCATATGAAAGCTAATGCTTACTCCTCTTCCTTAATTCAGGAAGCAAAATACTAAATGACAACTGGGAGATCAGCTTACTGTGCTCCTAAATTATTTGACACAGTCTGTATCCTGCTAATGTAAGCAAAGAAAGGAGACAGCCCTGTGCAGCTATTTAATTACGCCATCAAATAAGACAGAATTAATTATTTGGATATTAGTGAAGTCTTGCTTCATGTATACTCATTTCCAACAGAGTATTCCAACATAATTCCATTATAAACTATTAGATGAAGATGATCACTACTTTCTTTGTATGGAAAAAGTTCAGAAAAAGAAAAATTCAACTATTTTCTCTTGAATGCTGCTGAAAGTGCATAGCCCAGCAATAACCTAAAAACAGTTCATGATAACCTAGAACTTCACCAAAGCAAAGCAATGTCACACAAAAAGGTTTGCATGAGTGTACACACTATGCTTACATTTAGTAGAGCAAGAATTCAGAAACATGAATTCTCAGAAGAATTAAATAGAAAACTGAGAAAATTAATGGTTACCTATTATTTTCAATCAACTTGAGAAGAAACTGACACATCCAGATATACACACTATTGGGCTTTAACCACAACTTACTCCATGTACGATCTGAAAAGCACTGTGCCGTAAAAGTCTTCACAACTTCTGAAGTATTTTGGCAAAAGTAATGAATATTCAACATCTGCAGCGCAGCTACAAGTAAATGAACTAGAAAAATAAATAATAATAATAATAATAATAATAATAATAATAATAATAATAGTAATAATAATAATAATAATAATAATGACTTCTTTTGTAGCCTAGCTCTTGCATAAAAATTCAAAAATAATACATCCTTAGTAATGGCATCCACAAGCAACCAGACACTTGGCCTCAAAATAAGACAGAGCAGCAAAGGGCTTACTGCAACTACCACTACTAATGTAAGCTCCAGCACTTACGGTAGGATGAAATCAAGCATAGCAGCGCTCAGTCTTTCCAAAGTGTGTGCTGCTTTGGGAGGAGATGGGGAATTCTGTGTCAAGGTCTCTAATAAAGCAGATGTGACTCACTGCACTCTCATTTTAAATCAGAAACAGGCCTCCTGTGTTTCCCCTGAATCAACAATAGCACCATGGGAGCAGTGAACCTTCAGGAAAGGCATCAACTCATAGCAAAACCAGTTCAGTTAATTCATAGCATTTGACACAAAGCTGGTTGTGAATACAGTGCTTAAACCTTTTCTTTATTTTGTTTCCTTAATGCCATGCATTACTCTCATAAACCTCATCTCCTACACTGGCACTGATCAGAGGGGGAAAAAAAAGAGGAATTAATTCAGTCAGTATACCATCCCCATAAATCTTCCTAAGTTTCTCATTTCATTAAAGAACACATTTCATTTATAACTTTGTTTCAATAGAGTAAGTAATCTGAAATATCTTTGCTTGATATATTTTGAAATCTGATAGCATCTGTTGGATCATGTTTTGTTTTTTGATTTTTAAAATCACAAAAAATAATTCTTTCAAACACTTCCCTGCATCATTCATTTTCTTATTTAAATTCCTCAACCCAAATTCAATAATCATCCATTAGAATTTCAACACCTTGTAATCCCGCAGTGGTTTGTGCAGTTACCTTTAGAAACATCTTGGAAAAGAACTAATGCCAAAATGGCATTCACTTAAGTTTCTAACATTCAAAAGTTGTATTAAAAATTAGTAATTTAGAACTTGTCTCATGTACACTTGCTTGCCAGAACATATATCCTGCATTTAGTCCCATGATGACTTTTTGTTTCAAGTTAGCCTTAAGTACAAATTCAAGGGAAAAGTCTTACAGAGTGAACACTCCCTGAAAGGGTCACACAGAGTATCAGGCGTACCTACAACTTGCATAAAATCTTGGAACTCTCTGCTCACACATGAAAAGACTATTTCTCCTCAACATGACTAGGTTTGAACCATTTTTGTACCTTATCCTTAATATCCTATTATCAAGTCTTCACTGTGCCCTAGCTTTCTTAAAGCCTTCAGATAATCCAGTCTGCTGCCTCACCATTTGCACAGCAGAATTTKCTTGATGGTTCTATCGATGATTACTACCAGCAAAGTATAAAGGCTACAAATTGAAATAATCCAAATTTCAAGGTGAAGCTTCTCAACAACAAAAAGTAAACTGCACTTATACTTGGCATCTGGAGCACTGGTGATAACCAGCAATAGATAAATTTTTATTCAGAGTTGGTTAGTCTCAGGCCATTTACATTATGAATAGTATTTGTCTAAACATATTGTGGTCATGGGCCAAAGAAACACAACTCCAACTTAAAAGTTGTTTCTTAAAAATTCACTTTCCCTGCCACACAGACAACTCCACTTTCATCTGAGTCAATGAATTACATAAATTTGGTTATGTTATGTATTATTATGCTTTTAAAACCAGTAAATACTATTTTAAAAGAGCACTTCAACAATTTTACTACTTTTTTCTTTTTTACTTTTTTTTCCACAATTTATTCTGGCATTTGACCATTAACACCTATGTAAATATTTTTATTTTGATAAAATCAGCTCTCATGAGGCTGCACGTGCAGTACTGTGGGCAGTTCTGGGCTCCCCAGCACAAAGGGGACACGGAGCTTCTAGAGAGGGTCCAGTGTAGAGCAAGCAATATGATTAAGGGGCTGGAGTATCTATCTTATGATAAAGACTGAACGAGTTGGGCCTGTTTAACCTGGAGAAGAGAAGACTGAAACGAAATCTGAACAACATGTACAAATAATGGAGGGGAAAATACAAAGAAGATGGGGCCAAACTCTTCTTGGTGGTGGCTGGCAATAGGACACTGGGTAATGGGTAAAAGTTGAAACACAGGAAGTTCCATCTCCATGTGAGGGAGAACTTCTTGACTGTGAAGGTGACAGAGCCCTGGAACAGGCTGTCCAGAGAGGCTGTTTCCTTCTCTGGAGATCTTCTAAACCCATCTAGATGCCACCTTGTGCCATGTGCTCTAGGAGTCCCTGCTGCAGCAGGGGCTAGAGAATCTCCAGAGGTCCCTCAACCAATCTCCACCAGTGTCTGATTCTATTAAATATTTTGATAAATTTAAAATTAAGAAAGGACAAGCAAGTGACTAATTCATAGCTGGTTCTATAGATAAAATCTTTTTTTTTCCTTTTTTTGCTATAAATCTTTAAAATTAATTATGKTAAACTTAAACATTGTCAAAACCAAAGAACTTCTGATTTTAGTTGAAGTTTGGTGAAATTTCAAAAATGTAGTGGTGAACAGTCAAATTTTTCCTTACTTACATCTGTGAAACTGAGATCAGAACGTGGACTTCTGAAACTATCTTCTTTTTAATCATGGAAATCAGAAACTCCAGCAGAACTTCTGCACCTACACAGTAGTAAACCATAGAGAAAAGTGCTACATTGACACCAATACTACTTGCTTTAAGCAGCAGATATCACTCCCTACTTAGTAGTACATATGTTAATGTAATGTTAATGTTAATCACCAAAGGATGAAAGGGATGAAACTGATGGTAAGGATACCACCACCACCACCATCAAAAAAGCAATACCATTTTAAGTGGCGGTTCCGCAAAGTCTTGTCTTAGAGATTCCTAAAACTGTTTACACATACTAAATTACACTTTTGAAAGAAATAAATGTAGAAAGTTGTAAGATTTATGAAGGTGTGACATCCCTTTCTTCATCCTTTTCTCCTTTTGATGTAGAATCCAATTGCATGGTTGTACTTCAGCGCTTCACAAAAGGATCCCTGTTTCATGCAGGAAAAAATTAATATTGCTAAGAAAATTAGAATATTCCAATTTTTGTGCGTGTATGTTTTTTTCTCTCCCCCATTCCACATTTACACTAAAATAAATAATACAACCGGTGTAAGCCGCACACTGAATGGAAGTGCATTTGTTTTCTCACCACTTTTTTTCCCAAGGATATTCATCTCTACTGTCTGGATATCTCACAAATATTTGTTAATTCATTCATAAATTCCAATATAAGATGAGAAGGTATTATTCTCCTATTTATAAAATGGAAACAGTGACACAGGAATTTGCATGAATTTCACACTGAATTTTGCAGTAGAAGGGTGAAGATTAGAAATAGCATATCAGGGTACCTATGTATCTGTACCTCCATACCCTATCAATTATTGTTTGGAGTGTGAGTGGGCTCTCACTGACTTCCGTGGCAGTTATGAGTATTCCTTTCCTCTATGTAACGGTTTAGTAACAGTATTACCCCAAGTATGAAAGTRTACGGTATTTGTATGCAATGATTTAGGTTAGTTGCCAAGTATCATMAAAGGACACCCTCATGGAGGCAGGGGCATTAGTAGGACATCATTGCCTTGCCTGTATGAATTATACTATGATGTGTTCTCCTCCCAATGTTGCTTAGTCTACATGMCTTCCAGCGCCATTTGCAGTAAGTCAAGGCTTTTAAATCATTTATGTTATTTCTAATGGTAGCTGGTTTTCTTCAACAGCTTGATCAACGGTGAGACACAGCAGGTTCTCTGCTTCCAGTACACAAACAGCTCTCAGACTAGCGCAGAGTCTGCAGAAAGGCTCCCTCAGTGTCACATCAGCCCACCGGAGCAACTCAAGAGTACAGACCAAGTGGAGGCAATCTCTGCACATCTCAGTCTGAAAACCTGACTGAGCCAGATTAATGACTGGCTCGCAAGAGTACTATCCCATATGCAGAAAAATAAGTTTTCTGTATTATCTATATGTGAAAAAAAGTTGGAAAACAATATTACAGACTTCAAAACATTTTACCAGCTATCTGCTTCAAACTGTGAAGATGCTGGAGCTGTTTAAGAAGGTCTTTTTTAAGCCGACAAGCATTAGGCACTGTTAGATCTCTACATTTAAAAAGAATGCTGCTATTAAAATGTCTGTTACCCCAGCTTTCTAATCTTTTATTTGCAAAGGCACCTGGTATAAGAATCAGGATTTGTAGCTATATATTTCCAATCTTGTGCTGCAGCGAACGTACCAAGTTGCTATTTTATGTCAGAAGGGTGCCAAGCTTAGTCATAAGAAATACTTTTTGAAAGAACAGTTTAAGTAAAGATGAGGAAATATTTTATTTATTTCAGTTAATTTATCTAGAGACAAAATATATGCAGATAAGTTAGCTGCAACATTCCACTAGGCTGAAAATCTCTCCTGCATCTTTTTTTACAAGATGTCGTATGTCACATAAACATATGCCTTGTGATAGTCTATTTTGTATTTTCTTTGTTTGAAAATAATCACATTTATGTGATGTATTTCTCAGGCATGACAGCATTTGCATGAATTCTTTTTAGGTCTTAACTTCATTTTCTAAGCCATTTTTCTGTTTTGTTTTCATTAAATAACACAAAAATCACACAGTAAAAGAATTCGATACTCAACAGATCTTTTCACGCTATATTCTTAGATAAATTAGCTTTAAAAATTATATTTAAAAAGTGTATTTCCAAAATATATATATAGTATATATTACATATACATACATATGTATGTGCATATATACATGTGTATATATATATTCATATAGAAAAAGCTGAAGTGTGCTTGCTACTGTCAAATTTAGCTGTTGCAACACAACCTCTTAGTCACAAGTACAGTTCACAGTCAGGGCTGTGGAATAACTCAATAATTTATCCAACAAAGCAAAACTAATCCATATTCTTTCCATTGCCAAATACATACACTCACAAAAAAAATCAGAAAAGCTCTTAGTAAAATCCATAAAAAAACTTCTCCTAAAAATAAAGTCCTTTAAAAAACTGAGGTGTACTTTAGCTATAACAAACACATTTCATATGAGCTCATAAATAGCCACATTACTACTCTTTCCAACATCTTACACAAAAATTTGCAATTTTTTTTCACATGATGGTGCGCTACATTCAAGGACCATTGTAAAATGCTTGTTTTAGCTCAGTCAACTAGGACTCTTACCTGGATTTCAGCTCTTGCAAAAAATCTGTGGCCTGTGTTTGGAGCTTCTGAGACGCTGAGCTAAATAACCACGCTGGGAATAAAGATCATAACATGAATTCTGTATCAGGAAATGGACAGAAATCTCTCCTGTACTATGGCACCCTTGCTACAACTCCACACAAAGGAGAGACGACAAATTCTGCTATTAAAAACTTAACAACTTCCTAGGCTCACTGGAAAACTAGACTGTCTCAGTGCAAAGAACAACGGGACACAGGCACATATCCTCTACAAACAACGAAGTAGCGGAGCAGCAGGCATGTAGTCAAAAATTGATTTCAGCATACAAAAGAATCTCTGTGTAATCTAATCTAGATAGCACAGTCAAAAACAGCAGTGAAGATGGAGGAAAGCAGACCTCAGCACGGCTTAGCAATCCATCCAGCAGTCCAAGACAGCCTTTTCTTAAGTCTAGCTGGGCATGTCTTCACACCACCTACGGATTAAAGCTACCATAGATCTGTCCACATGTGCTGCAGTCACACCTCTCAACTGCACTGTACACATCCAGGGAATGGACACAATGCTGCCGTAGCTACAGTCATCTTAAAACCGCCTTTGCAGATAGAAAAGCTTTGGACCATACAAGCAAAGCGTATGGGGGACCTCATGAGGAACATATGCTTGAAAGTGTGTCAATTTTAGTGAACTGCTAATTCCTCTCACTACAGAGCCTTGTACTCCTGAAAACACAGTATCAAGTACTGCCCATTTCTGTGGCGATTCATAAAGCCAGGCCAGTATAACCTGAACATACAGGTACATCACTTGCTCAGCACCACAGTGTAAGAGACACTGTTAACTCCGCAGGCGAAGGGAGAGGCTGTGGTAGACTAAGTGTAAATGGCACTCATTCATCTTCATGAGGCACTCRTGGCCTGTGCCTAAATCCTAATCTAAGCAGGCACACTAGTTATTTACTGCTTCAAAGCCACTTATTTCAGAAGAACATCAAGACATCAATAATGTCTTCATTCACTACTGCCGTTAATATGGGTAGAACCCAATGTGATGCACAGACCCATCAACTAATGGTAAGTCCTTTAATTCTGAACTTCATCTCCAAATTTATCAAGTATAGATCAGCTCAAATGTGAGAAGAATCAACCCTTGCAGCTACAGATACCATTTCTTGCATGCCCTTGTCTCCTATTCCCCCTCCCTCACCTTCTGAAACACAAGTACCATTCCCAGCTGTTGTTCTCTTACTCCCATTCATCAGTGATGCAGTTATAAATTAGCAGCATAAAAGCTTCCAGCACATGGCAAATTTGAGACCAAATATCACACGCAATACAAAAAGCAGCAGCACCAAATTTTTGCATTTGGGAGAGCACCCACAGCAGCCAAGATTACATATGGGCAATTCACCAGGGGAAGAAGCAAGCTATGTAAATACAGAGTTCTGGGAGCAGGGATAAGAGCCTCATGCTTACTTCTCTCTGCACAAAGCCCAAGTGCATGCAGAGCCGTGTCATGCTTAGCTGTTCAGATTTGGGCACAGCTGAAAGTCCAGACACTCAGGGACTACTGTTCAAGTAATTCCTTTCAAGACTGAATTCACTAATGCTTTAATAGGGAGTGCAGAGGAATAGTAAGTTAACTTATCCAATTGAGAAACACAAAAAAAAGAGGCCTGCAATTTTCATTACCTTGTTTGTGAATGTGCTTCTTTATGACCTTCTAGAACATCTGTAAGGAGGTAGATGTGAGCTTAGTAATTATCACTGTTCAGTTTTGGAGGATGACAGATACAGGTGCCACATACAGTGTCAAAACCTAGTCATTAAACTGGCATTATCAATGCTCTCCAAAGCGCTACTAGTGTAACCCTGAGCTTAGTTAAGATAACTCCTAAACTCCTAAACTCTTACCAAGCGCAGATTCATAATGCTGAACAATCAGTGACAACTTTCTGTCAATTCCTGACATCTGAATGCTCCCCCAAAAACTCATTTCAAGGATTTTTATTTAGTAAGCAGCCAACCTGAATATATTTTTAAAGAATTAACACACCACCAAAAGTAGTAACACTACCACTTACCAAAAACACAGCATGATATACTAGCGTAAATGGAAATTAACAAACATAAACCTATTAAACTACATGCATAATGTCCAAACTTTAATTTTTGGAATTGCACCATCCACTCTATAACAGTATATGACAAATTCACTTTTTTAACTTGCAGCTAGTCAGTTTGCAAGTTTCTTTTCCCCTGAAGATCTGGACTGCTCAACTATAGCATCTACTATTGTTATCATAATTTGCCTTTAAAAGGTAGTTSTTCTTCTTTTCCTAAGAATTGCTAAATATACCATGCACAGATAACTATAAGCATATGGAAAAACACAAACTCAGCATCCTGAAAATTATGCCATCAAACTGCTTTAAGTAAATACTGCTTTAAGCTGTTGCAGAATGTACCACAAGGGCAGTGAAAAGCTGAAGTCTACTATTCCTTGTTTTGAGGGTTCACTCTCCCTCTTCACTCACACCTACCACCAAAATGTCCACTAAAACACAAATAATGTCAGGTCAGGGGTCCAAACATGATTCTACAGACACAAAGTAAAAAGCATTGATGGAGTTCAAGATTTCAGTACTTATTCACAATTGCTTATATTTAGTCACTCTAATATCCCCTTACCTCTAATTTAAATCTGGTTTAGGTTAATAAAAAGAAAATAATTAATGATGTAATTACATCTCCAATTCCTAGTGATTCCATTCTGTAACTCAAGATAAGTTTTTGCCCATGGCCTAGCAACATGCACAAATATTGTACTTTATCCAGTGCTCAAAATATGAGTTTACAAAATGATACTATTCTAGTCTTCAAGATAATTAAAGGACATGCGTTAAGACTATCTGAATGCGTAAGAGAAGAAAAAAAAAATCAGTAGGGATGTCTAAGCACAAAGTATGTGTGGATCAAAAAATCTATGGAGTTGTTCACTTTGCTAGCATCTTTTGCTTCAGAGTGCCCTCTGTTTCCAAGCTTGTTTTCCTCTTTAAGAATTAAAAATAAAAAACATTTACCAATATTCTGATAAATCTCTCACCAGCCTGGCAACTTCCATACTGAAAAGCTTGAGCCCATTCCAAGTAATTTTTAGACTCATCAGAAGTGTACTACTGTGACTACAATTGGAAATCCCAATCTAGCATAATAAAGGCAGAATAATTACAAAAATCTACTAGAGAACAAGCTGAATATTGGCAGAAGAGAACATGAGATGCATACACGTATGTATAACATGCCAGTAGTTTGTTTGTTTTTATTTTTTTTTAGGTTGACTTGTTAAATGTATTTCTGCATTACTTAAGAAAAATGCCAACCATTGTGGCTAGATCCTGCAAAGGAATTACATGGATAAATAACTATAACACATAATCTTATGTACGCTGCTGTCATGCACGTGTGCAAAAGATATGCAGAACTGCTTAATTACTACTGATGAACATAAACAAGTTTGTTAAAATAGGACAGCTGAAAGAAACTTTTACATTCCTGAGGGCAATTTCATTTTAAAGGGTAAATCCCAGATTGACAGAAAAACATCATAGATTGGGGGGTGGGGTGGGGGGTGTGCGTGCATGTGCAGATACATGGGAAGGAGGAGTTATCCGCTAGCAGAGGCCATGCAATACATTGCATTGAGTTTAAAAGGTGAGACAACGCCTTTTTCTCCAGTTTAAACACAGAAAAAATAATGCCAGCAGTCTGACTGTAAATAATAGCTGAGGAGGAAACGGAACTGCAAAGGAAATGCTTAGAGCAATTATGAATCTTATGTTATTTTTGAGCCAGAAAAACACTTGCAAGTGTTATTCAATTATCTTTACAGACTGAAAACCCACCAGATTTATATTCCTGATAACTCTCTGTAAATGCCCCTAAAAATACAAGCAAATATGCCTAATAAAAGCAATCTATCATCTCATTACCCTAAATACAAAAGCTGAACTGTACTCTTCCTCTCCTTGGCAACTCTAAAATCTTCATACCTGTGAAGCGCTTGCAACTTTATCTTAGAAGACAATATTGTAATTACACCTTAAACAAGTAAGCAGATGATGATATTTCTACTACAATAATTGATGGATTGATTTTCTCCCTCAATTAAAAACTCTCTTGGGACTTCAATAAGCTATCTGATACTTACGTTCTATTTCTAATGTTTCAGATCGTTCCATTGCACATATAAATCTATTACACAACCACATTTGCATTTAAAGAGAATTTCCTTGTCTTTATTATGCACCTGCTCCATGTAAGCCTATCTCCCCTGCCTTCCTTGAGAGATAAAATACATCTGCCAGAAGAAGTGCAACCCTAGGCACAACCATTCATGTCCTCTTGCTGATTATCTAAGAAAACACGTGTATGTCCTTCAGTTTAGTTTTGGCTCTTTTCTTGGCAAGTTGAAAAAAACCAGCTACATTCTCTTCCAAAATCTCATCTTTCAAAAATTCTTAAACAGTATATTTTTTCATCCTATGTAGCTAAAATGTATATTTTCACTGTTAAAATCACTGTATTTTCCAAATCATACACAATAAAGCATTGGCAAGCTGKTTTTTTAAAAAGATTTTAAGCTGAAAAAATATTTTTAAAATCTTTATTTCACTTAACTAACATGGCCGCAAGAGGAAGAAAGAGGGACGAGGCATTTTTGTTTTACCTGTACCCTGAAACAATTTTGTGTTTATTCTAATAACGTTGAAATCAAAAATCTAGCTTCTCACTTGTTCTTCTTGCTCCTGTAACTATGTTAGAAATTTACAGATAATTTCTAGAGTTTCAAAAGTGGAGTGAGGGGCAGACAGCACTGGAAATAAGGTCTACTTGCACATCCAATGAGGTCAGCATTTTAGAATTGAGGACAGAAATTATGTTGCAAAGACCATGGGAACTAATCCTGCTCAAGATAGTGATGCAGTATACAGGCTGAAATCACCATTCCAGTTACACACAATGCCACACGATGCCCAATTGCAGTAGCAGTATTTCTGCACTCTTCTCACCAGGATTCCTGCGCTGTTCTCTGAGGGCTGCTTAGAGCTTGGCACTCCGCAAGCYGCTTCAGCACTGACTCTATCTGCATATCCATCTCTACCTCAGCGGAGAGGAAGTAGGGCAGTGGGTCCATCAGGCTGTCCTCTCCCTGTCACAGGCCAGCAAAATGTTCAAGCAGGCTACAGCTGCAGAAGATGTGGATACAAGAAGCCTAGCGTATCCTGGAAGATGACCAACAACATAGGGAGAAAAGATTCCAAAATATCAGAGCTCCCCTGTGGTACGGWGTTCACCTTGAGGCCAGTCCTCAGCTCCCAGAAGGATCAGACAACTAGGAAGCAGGAGGGCAGAAAGGCAGACTTCACAGCTCCTTGAAACTTGGTTCATACCTTGCCAAAAATGATTATATAACATGAAGGTAACAAGGTGCCACAGTAATACTATTGTGGGTTTCAGAATTAGAGGTAAAAAAAAAAAACAACACAGAAAAATCACTTATTCCCTGCACTCAAAGGAGCTACTGAATATTCAAAGACACTAAAAAGAATTTCAGTCACCTTGTCCAATTGGTCTATCTGTTTGGAAACTTAGAAGCACACAGACTCATAGAATGGTTAAGGTTAGAAGAGACCTCTAGAGATCATCTAGTCCAACCCTCGTGCTCCAGCAGGGACTCTCAGAGCACATGGCACAGGGTGACATCCAGGCAGGTTTGGAGATCTGCAGAAGAGACTCCACAACCTCTCTGGGCAGCCTGTTCCAGGACACTGTTACCCTCAAAAGAAGCAGTCTTAAAAGAAATTAAGTCATATTTACTTACTATGTAATTTTCTCTCATTACATAAAAAAGAAAAACATTTGCTTTAATATAAATTTACTACTATTACATAATATGCTTATCTGAAAGAGTGCCTACCTCTGCCACTTAAAAAAGGACAATCCATGCACTCAAGCAAGGAGCTCCTAACATGCCAGTTCCATAGAGTCTCCTCAGATCAGGAGATCGCTCTCCACTGCCCACTTCCAYTGAAGTGGTTTTGTATTATCCATCTTTTGGCCAAGTTACAAGCCACATTTGCTTTCTGCAGCTCATTGAGTTAAGGACACAGATTAGATATCATAAAGATCTCAAAGAATGACTGAATTGCTGGGTTATGACATAGTCAATGACTGGATGAAAAAGAACAGTCTGTTTGCATGGGTCAATTTTTTACATGCAAACCATAGAGAAATGAAATATACCACAACTTATGAAGACTGCTAAAAATTATTTCTTCTTATGCTATGCATGGGTGCTGTGCCTCCATGCTAATTGAAGGGATGTGTAAAAGGAAAAACATAATACTGGAAGCCTAACTACAGTAATGAGATGAGTAAACTTATTGTCAAAAACAAACAAACAAATAAAGCACTATTCTTCTTATGTACATAATAAGTCTTTCTGAATGTGTCTAAACTCTTTCCCAAGGGACACCTCAACATTGCTCTCAAGATCAGATTTTCAGCTTCAATGAAGAACCTTCAAAGCGTGGCCTCAGATGTAGCGCACACAGGCACAGTCACATCCTCTGCAGTGCTAAAGACAAAACCAGGGGGCTTACCAAGCTGTTGGGCAGCCCCACAAGCTTCTCTTTATAGGTGCTAGTAAGGTGATGGATCTTATTACTTATGGCTCCTTAGGAGTTTATACAGTACACACACTCTCGGACCTTGCCTAGGGCAGGATCCCACGGAAGTCTGCAAACCTACAATGTACAATGACTTAAATACATGCACATAATTGAACGTAATTACTGGTTGCAGATCAGAGCTATTTGCACATGACAGAAAATCCTTTTTCTTTCTCAGTGCCATGACTGCATTCCTCTCTTCAGCTTCTTAAATATGACAAATGCATCCAACAGAACCCAGAAGGGGTCCAACTGAACACTGCAACTCTGCAATAAATATTTTTAACTTTTCCGGTTGCTTTTTTTTTTGTGTGTGTGTGTCTGTCTAGATTGTTTAGGTATACAATGAAGCTATGCTTCCAAGATTTTCTGTAGAATCATTAAGGACTAAGAGGGAGTTTGGGTTTTTATTTGAAGAAGCACTTGTGACTGATTAACCTCTATCTTAAAGTTGTGGTTTTAAGCCAAACATCTAAAATCCCAGGAGGTGATAACACTGACAATGAAGCCCCAGACTGTTTGGAAACTAATCTGCATCCAGCACAGCCCAGTCTTGATCCAGAAACTTTTCTTCATACAGAACGAATTTGCTCACGTTAAAAAACATATATATATATAGGTATATCAGTACATAAAACATTTCCATTGGTATCAGTATGAAAGAGATGGGATCTCTGGCTGTGGCAAAAATACAGTCTTGGACTGACCAAAGTGCAACGAAAATGCGGTTTGCCTAACAGGCAACTCGGCTTTTGCTTCCATTAACATCTCCCTGCAGTTATAAACAGGCAACTTCTTAATTCTCTTTTAAATTCCAGTATGCGTTAGCGAAACACATACGGTGCTTAAGGCTATTTCCCCACCAGGGACGTCTGGCTGTGAGCAGAGCAGAAATAAATTCGCATCGGCTTCAGATTTCACAGGGAGGCTGCACGGCAATGGCTTTCGCAGCGGCACTTCGGAGAACTGACATCATGTACGTACTTAGCCCTAACGAAGCGGCCCTCGCTCCGCGCCGCTTCCACGCGCATCGCGCTCGCCGGGGCCGCGGCCGCCGCGCCCCCCACGGCCGCGCCGCTCGCGCCAGCCCCGCCGCC
>PTEX01000199.1:235093-260295 GCA_003342815.1 Eudromia elegans | reverse complement strand
GCTCCCGCCGCGCTGCCTCGCTCCGCGCTGCGCTCCGGCGGGCGGGCAGTCACCGCCCCTCGCCCGCCCCCTCCCGCAGCCCCGGCCCCTTCGAGGCGCGAGCGGCCTCGGCGCAAACTTGGCGGGGCGCGACGGGCGCCGAGCGCTCCGCGGCGGTAACGGCCTTGGGCGGCGGGGGGGCGCGCTTTGCGGGGGGGCGCGGCGCGGCTGCCGCCGGCTGCGTGCGTCACAATAACGGTCCTTCCGCGCGCGCGCCGGGAGCGCGGGGCGCAGCCGTTGGGGCGCGCCCCCTGCCCCCGAGTAACGGCCGCCGCGGGCACCCAACGGCCGCCGCTGCCCGGGGCSGTCGCGGAAGCGGCTGTCGCTGCCATGAGGAAAAGGCGCTTAGCGAAACGTGCTGCGGGCGGCTGGTGCCTCCCCCAGCGCTGCGGCTCGTGGGCAGCGTGGCCCCCTCCCAGCCCCCAACACCCAGGTCCGTATGCGTGTGTAAAAATAAATAAATAAAGCCACCCTAACACAGGAAAATACTGCGTTGCCATATAAAACATCAAGTGCTTCATACTGTGTTGCACTAAAAATACCTGAAAGCACTGAGCCTGATCCACTCACATCTGTTTAAAATAAAACCTTGATTTTTTTTCATTATTATTTCTTTGGTCTCCTGTAAAACGTGGAGCACGGCGCGCCCCAGCCGGAGGAGGGTTAGTGTCACGCTCGGGCACGGG
Organism: Eudromia elegans; assembly: GCA_003342815.1. Classification (NCBI taxonomy): domain Eukaryota; kingdom Metazoa; phylum Chordata; class Aves; order Tinamiformes; family Tinamidae; genus Eudromia; species Eudromia elegans. Next base: position 259,570 of record PTEX01000199.1, on the reverse strand, counting down.
CGCGCAGGCAGCGCGCTCACCGGCGCGCAGGCCGCAGGAGCCACCTCCGAACACTGCTTGGGGTGAACATCTCCAGAAACGGGGAAATCACTCCAGTCCCTAACTCATTCCAGCTCGCTGGGTCTCTGCGCCTCCTACGGAGGTTTGCAAGGAAAGTGGTAATCACAGCGTGGCTACCGGGCTTAAAAAAAGCAATCACTCTCGCCCACTTCCACTTAATCCATGGACACAGTCATCAGGCAGCAACCACCCCGAGACACTTTTCATTTGAACCCGGAGACGTGAGATGAAAGGCAGCGCGGCGCGGCGCGGCATTTCCCTCGAGCTGTCTAGGCACTGCGACTTCATGTGTTTTCAGATATTTTTCGGCTCATTTGATACGCTCGCCCAAAGATGGAAATGCCGTTACATTTCTTTCTTCTTATATTGCATTTTTTAAGATGTGTRAAAAGGAAGCTTGAATGTGGATTGCAGTGCATCTAACCTGCTGCACCGGGGAACGACGCTATCCCAACCACCATAAAAGCAGTCAGTGTTGATTGAAGCTGAGGAGGTGGAAAGGTTTATTTTGGAAATGACTTCTGCTTTTATGTATTTTGCTTTTACGAAAGGGTATATTTGGACGACGCGTGCTTCACACGTGTACATATATGGAGATTGAGTAACCGTTTGGGATATTTGTAGTGCGTTTGATTAGGTGGTTTTCTGGAGGAATGTCGGTCAGCTGTGTGCGATTAAATGGTTTGATAGGAACGCGGGTCAACTCCGGGACACAGTGTCACATAGGAGCACGGCCTGTTTGAAGGGCAGCGTTGGTGGAAAAGCAAAACCAGAAGAACCTTATTTTAATTTAGAATCTATAAATACCATCCATACATTATTGCAACCTGCTCGATAAAGGCTTGCCAAGTGTCTTTGTATGTGTTATATATGATAATATCTCAATTAGAGCTAGTACCCTTGTTTATATATCCCTTTCTGAACTTACTGCTGAAAATTTTGCTTGAATAAGAAGTGCTGATTAGGCTGTATGTCTGTACGAAAAGTATAGTATAGTATGGAAGTTCAGTTCTTGCACATCATAATTTCAGAATGTGTTTTTACCACCAATTACATGGCATTATAATTACTTTTCTCTAAAATAAAATCACTGGACATTAGCTCATTTTTTACCATATGCAAAAACAGATGCAAAAGTTTGCTGAAATATCACTTCTCGACTGCAACCTTATTTGCAAGGGAGAAAGACAGACTGAAAATGTGCTGCACATTGTTTTTCTAGAAAGTTTCTCCAGGCTGTTGAACCTCAGCACAGCTAGCAGATGAAGCCAAGGCTGGTGTGTGCATCGACTGTAAAGCCTGAGGTTGATGCATGTGGGAAAAGTCAGRTCCACTGCATACAAGCAGCTCCTTGCAGAGCTGAATTCTTTGGCCTTCTTCAAGTGCAATAGTAACAGGTAGCAATCAATCACAGCAATAATTCCACTGGTGTTCATGAAAGCAGAGGAAACTTCAGAGTTTCTTTACTTGGAAACTCCTATGAGAGGTAACTTTGCAGCAGATTTAACAGCAAGTGCTGTGGTGCTAGTTAATAGTTACCATGAAGGCAAGAGTGTCTTCCGTTTAAGGTATGAAGAAACCCTTACAGCTTTATCCTGCTGGAGCTTTGCTATTCTTGTGTGGGGCCAGCTCCAGCTCCTCTGCGCTTGTTCCTGGAAATGTTCAGCAATCCTGAGTTGCGGAAGGTGAGGAATGGAAAGGAGACAGCTAGGCCYTGAAGAGATGTCCCCAGTACCATGTTGTACCTGGCCATTTTACTTTGGTGCAGCTAGATTGCAGCAAGGTTGGGAATCAGTGTTCTGCTGTATAGATAAACAGATGCCAAAGCCCAAGTGTCCTTCAAGTACCCTGTATACAAAGGCAGCCTATGGAGTATAGATGGGGACCTAAAGTTGCCAGGATGTGATATCTTCACTGAAGAATGTCACCTATGGCATCATGTTAAGTGAAAAGTAGCCACTATCATGTATCTGCTGAAATAACAAAGAACAAGATTTTAACATATGATCTATGATGTTCTTAATTATTCTCCTTGAATAAAATCCCATCCATCTCTAAGCCTCAGTCAGAATACGTACCATTCTGAAAACATTATACAATTTATCTATTCATTTCAAAACAATGAGCCCAGAGCAGGTGCATTGTTCCTATCCACACCTCCAGTTTCTAAGCAGAGATTAATGAGACACAGATCCCTTATTTTAAATTTCCTCAAATAATTTCCTCAAATTTTTCCAGCTTCTGGGKTTTTTTTTAATGCAGTGTATCAAATAGTGTTCAGAAATGCTGTTCAGAAAGGCATTTCCATTCCGAGAAACATGTAAACAAGCAGCAAGTCTATGTATAGGCATCGTTCTGTTTGATTAAGAGAACAAAGAAAACATGTCATAAGCTACTAGAAGTAATGACTGGCTGTTATTTAGCTTATATTACAACAAATAGCCTTATTTTGGGGATCTGATGGTAGACTTATTTTTTTTTCAGCATGTAATCGGTACGTCTGAAGGAACCTGGAGACCATGTATGTCAGACTATAATAAAAAATGAATTATTTTCCACCGTGTTTTTGCATTTTTTCATGATGTTCATAATGCCTGAACCTGATCTGTAAGCCTACACTGAAACAATCTGTTGTCAATAAATTTCAGAGAGCAAGAAGCTGCCTTTAATAGAATGCAGGGTGGATCCCCATTCATAAGGAGAAATAGGATTAAGAAAACTTGAATAATTAATTTGAAAGAATATTTTACTGCATACAGCTTTGCATCTGGGATTGCGCAGGAAGGTATTTTCTGCAGTGGCATGAGGGAAGAAATCTCAAACCTGGCTTTTATTAAATGCTGACTGATTTCCTATATTCTGTTGTGTTTTACAACATGAGACCCAAGATGCTGTTCACACATTTAGCAGGACTGTGCAGGAGAATTGAACATAATACATATGGCTGAAAAGCCAGCACGTGGCATTACTGGATCAAAAGGTCAGAAACAATTACCGTAATCAGCTACTCTGGCTTCTGACATAAAAGCCCTTAATTCCTGTCTGAACCAGATAATATTTTTCAGAAAGTGATCTAATCCTGATCACTACACTCCTAGCTACATTGTCGTTACGGATAATTATCTTCACTCCTAAATTATGTATGTTTGATCCAGTTTCTTGCTTGGCTCTTTGAGTCAAAATGCTGATGCTTGCTTGAGTTACACCTTTGTGTACTGTAAAAAAGAAACTGTTTTCATTAATTTTCTCACCATTTTTATACTTGCAGTGTATTTAAAAAAAAAAATTTGATTGATAAAAAATTTGAAAAAATGTTTTGATTGATAAGTAAGTTGTTCATTTCAATTTCCTGACACTGGCAAATGCACAACATGTGAATATTTGAAGTCACAGATTTTCTTTTGGAAAAGAAATCTGGACAAATTGGGGAAAAAAGCCTTAAGCGTAGTTCTGTAAATGTGTTACAGTTATTAATATATTTCCTCTCTTCTGCCTGATATTCATCTGGTAGGTATACAAAGATGTCATGTAGATACAGTCACACAAACATGTTGTGACAACATTGGACCCAGAATCAACAGACCGACTTTCCTGATGCGGGTTCTTCTCTCCCTAGTCTCAAACTCAGATGCTGACTCCGGGAATGCTCTTGCCCAGGGGCACGTGGGCTTGCGTTTACCAGAAGGCAAGACACACACAGCAGCAGAGCTTGCAAAGCGGCTGAATCCTGCATTAGTTTATGACACCTGACTAGCTCGTGGGAATTCCTTTACTTAGCAGCTCCATTGTACTGGGAATACATGTGCAGTTTTTTGTCAGCTGCTTTCCTCCCATCCTGTATGTATGACCTGCATTCTTTGATATGACCTCATTCGAGGAGAGAAAAAAAAAAAGGAATAAAGGAACTGTTTCTTTATTTGACTAGACTATAAACATGTAGTATGGTGCCAACTTAGAGGCAAGATAAGAGGTCAAAAGTCCTGGAACTTAAGTTCAATGTCGTTTTGCACATATCCTTTTCAATGCAGTAGGATGTAAATGAGTCATCCTAGAGGAAATCCTGACTGTGCAACACATTTAATTGGATTAAAACCAAACAGTGTGTTTGAATTGGGCCTTAAGCAAAAGCTACACCATCACAAACTTACTTTAAGATCTTGAAGAGAATTATAATCACAGTAATCCTGCAAATTAATGTGAAATTTTACAAACTACTGTCAATAATAAGCCTTGGCTAATTAAACTATTTTGAAGATGCCCCAGCTAATAACATGATTCTAAGAATTTTTAATCCACGTTTACTCTTAATCACTTGACAGAGGGATGTGCATCATGAATTAGGTCAAAGCAAGACATTTCAAACAATGTTTAAGTAATTGCTCAAATAACAACATGAAAAACAATCTGGAGAAATCTCTGGAAAACCGACTGTGTTTTCCAGAGGAAAAAGGTAAAGGAAAACTTCTAGACTGTTTCATAATAAATCTCTATACAAGAGAGGGCTTCTTGTGTCATTATTACTAGGATGGCAGGTGAAAATTTTCAACTTCAGGAGTCAACCTGACACTTCTCTGCTGAAATTAAGAGTTCAAGAGTGCAATCAGTCTCAGGGGAAACAGGCTGAGGGCCACAGAAGCAAGAGGAAGAGTTTCTAAATGGTGGGATAGGTGGAATAGGCGGCTCTTCTCTCTTTCCTAGGCCAGCTGGATCTCAGACAACATACAAGCACACTCATTTATCTCTAAGAAAGGAACCTGTCACACTGATAGATAAAAGCAGTCCCTGAAAATCCTTTCTTGGCAGTAAACACCAGTTCTTTATCTCTCTTAATTCTCTGTGAATTACCTGGAAGACAGAAGGATTCTTTGGTGAGTTTGCTCAAAGGAAGAGACTTAAAGCAGCAACACTCCTTCCTATAGAAATAAGGGGGATAACTGGTCCATACCCCACATTTACCAGTCATTCTTACTCCTTCTTAAAAAATCTTTCAGAATGCTTGTGTCAAGATCAAAGATAACATGCAGGTAAAAATAATAACAACCCTTCAAACATAGGATAGTAGCAGATGGATGTAGCACCTGCGCAGAAGTAGAACAGAGTTATTCACAATTGAGTGTCAGTCAAGAGACTGCCTCACTAGAGGTCCTGCTTTGTCTCAGGAAGCAGGCACTTCACCCTCAGCATCATAGAAAAGGCACTTTCATTTTTGTGGTCACCTATTGAGGGTTTCCACCTTCCGTAACTACTTAAAATATCTGAACATAATCAGAACAGTACTTAAGAAAAAAAAATCCAAAATCATATGTTGCTATTCAGCACACCTGTATGTTCAACAGAGCTTACTAAAGTACCTCCCTGTCTGAACTTCTGTATGACAAAATGTGAAATAGTAATATGAACACAGAAAAACATAGGAAAATTGTTTTTTCATTTACAATATTTAGCCCTCCAAATCAGATTTTTAAGTCAGGACTGCTATACAAAGTGATTTAACCTAAGTCAGTTATTCATTGGCTGTCTGTGGAAATCCTTTCTTTCTTCTCTTTGTATAGAGATGCTTAAAAACAACGTCTTCTCAAACAGTTTTCTGGTTGCTCTGAAGAAGCCAGTTTTCCTTTGGCTTGGTTTTATTTCACTGTTTTTTTCCTTCTCTGTTTTAATTATTTATCTGTTTGCCATCTCTGATATCTAGATCACAGACACTTAACAGGTCTGTGAACTAAAGAAGAAATAATTTAGGCTTTTTTTCTACAACTCTGCCATTGCTGCTGAATAATATATAAGCCTATTTGTTTGCAATAACTTGTATATAAAAAAAATGCAGTTGTAAAATCTTATTGGATTGTGGTACTTTTTGTAAATATACTTGACAAGCACATAAAGACTGGGGGCAAAATAGACCAAAATCTAATTAAGAAACAACATGTTGTTCTCCATAAAAAAGAAAGCATATTTTCAAAGCAAATGCTCAGTTTAAGCCTAAACTTACTCCCTCTGAACTCAGAATAGCAATTCTCCTGACATGGTCAAAGAGGCAGAATCTAATTTCTCCCTCTCCCAACACACAAACATGCAATTATGAACCAGCAACATGATCTGGTAATTATCATTTGAAGTCATCATTTAGTTGTTCTGATACCAAATAGGGTTCCTGCCAAAGAAAACTTTGTTAGCTATTCAAATAGCATTGCATTAAGCATTCAAAAGACTTTGAAAACTCAAAACAGCAGACATGTCCCAGGAGATTCACAGCTCATGTTGTCAACCCACCCTCTGTCCCATGATCATCACTGTGATTTACAAAAATAAAACCGGAAAAAAAACCAGTATGGGCCAAATAACAGCTGTTCTAAATTGGCATAGGTTTTTGCAGTCAAGGAAGAATGATGCTGGTTTGTACCAGTGGAGATTCTATCTCTGATGGTTCATTTTCTTTTTTCCAATATGTCTATAAGGATCATAGTAGTAGCCAACCATAATAGATCTTATTCGGTCTTCTTATTTTCTTTGTCTTTATCTTCCTATCCTTGTGTACTACATTAGAGTTATTTTTCTGTTTTCCCCAGACACATTTCCTTTTCTCCTCCTCTTTCTTTTGTGTCTTTTCCCTTGAGCTATTATTGTTATTTCAACTGGCAAAGGAATAAGTTTCTTTTTTCTTCTTCAGAAGAAAACAGATTAATTTATTTGAGGCTTTCTTGGCAGTGTGCTCCACACCCATGGGCCACCATAGAAGTACCAGCTTCTGCTTTTAGTGACAATTCTTCTAGATTCTGGTTGTTTTGCTGGTGTTTCAGGGTCACAAGGGGAACTACAGAATACTGAGGCTGTTGGGAGCTTTGATAAGCAAGACATGGATTTCCAATTTCTCTCCTTTGTCTAGTTTCTCTGCCAATCTAGAGCAATGCAAAGGAGCTTGAAACTTGCCAGCTGGCAGGTCAGGATTTGCCCGACTTCCAAGCAGGCCTTACGTTAATGCCTCACTGGTGCCATGCATACAGTTTCTCCTCCCTATAGTGGAACTAGAAACTGCATAACCAGACTGTGCCTGTGCTGTGGATACACTAGCCTAACAGATGGATCCTAAGGAACTCCTAACAGCTGGTGTAGTTTAGAAATGTCTTTTGGATGCTTAAAACTGTTTGAGAGCTGGCATTGGACCAACACTATGATCAGGCTATTCAGCCCTCCTCTCCACCTACTCCTTTATGTGATTGCCAAGTGAAAAAGGAATTCCTCAGCAAATCTGAATCAAGAATTTGGAGTTTAACCCAGAAGCCTATTGAAAAAGATGCTGTATCTATACTATCAGAGTTTGTTAGGTCCCTTCATCCCATGGAAAATTATTCTAGGCCAGATATGTTACAGTGCAATAATGAGGAATGGAAGTTCACAAATGCACTGATCATCTTAGCCAAATCTCCACCTGCCAAACAGACTGTCTCCTAGCCAGCCACTTCAATGAAAGCACTCTGCCATTATTTTTATGGTATCTACTAACAGTAAGGTGTGAAAAGGCCAAGTCTGAAGTTATCCTAAGGTTCACTTTTATCATTTAAGAATGATACCAGTAAAAGCAAAATGTGAACAGAAATTCAAACATTGGAGACCATGGAGATAACAATGAACTAAGAAAGACAGGATTTGTGATTTTTTTTTTTTTTTTTTTTTTTTAATAAAATAGGCAAAATGTAGAGAGTATCTGTATCCCTACAATGGTAAGTACCAGAACCCCCCATTTCCTTTGAAACCACACCATTTAGGAGAGTAATAGAATTTACAGTCTTACCATCTATCAAGGTTAAATATCCTCAGTTCACAAAGCTTTTTCAAATGCATTAGAACATAAGGGCAGGCAGAAACCTGAAGTACTGATGGCAAAGATACAGAAGAGGGATTTTAGAAGGCACTGAGTGCAAGAAGGTGAAAATTTGATTATAATGTGGAAGAAGGTGGAGAAGACTGTTGGCAGATCCAGAGAGAAGGTAGGTCAGAGCAGTGTTAACTGTTAGTGAAATATCTTTAAGGATTTACAGTCATATGGGCTAATTACAAAAGGTGTTGTTATTTGGTGGGACAACAGGAAATAATGACCAAACAGATGCACAAGAGACATTTACAAGGTGAAGAAATGCTTTGTTATTTTCGCATGTCTTTCTACATGTTTTGTTCGCAATGTCAAGTCTTTGTTAACCATTAATTTTAATGTTGCATAGAAATAGCACATGTTCCTGGACTTGTGGGATGGCCTTTCAATGTCTTATTGACTTGAGGAAACAGGAAAATGTTCCAAACATATCTACCCTTCATTTACCACATTGTCAGCGTGTTGATGACATAGAAAATGTCAAAGTACGTATTTTGTTCAAACTGAATCTCTGTTTCATTCTAACTGCACCATGGCTTTAAGACAAAGGTACAGTGTTTGATGACAATAATACAGAATAGATTTAAGTTTTTATCCAGCTGTTTTAACTATTGTCCACAACAGATGAGGCAAATATATTTTTCAGCATATACGTATACTGAGCAGTATTGTCCATTGTGACTTCTGCTACACAGAAATACTACCTCATAAGAGAAGGGGATGGGTATGTAGGGTTATGGTTATGATTGCCTAACCAAACCTTGCTATTTTAAGACCTCAACAAAGGAATGAGTATACAAAAGATTTTTTTTCACAGGTTTTTCACAGATTTTCACAGGTGGTGAATTTAATTCTCTGTTTCTGATCACTCAAGAGTTTGACTGCAATGAAGAACACATTCTTTATTTCTGCTTCTTGTGAATGAGACACATAACAATGTTATTCAATTTTTAATAAGGTTTGGAGCAATCCTAGCTCTAATGGAGAACCTACTATTAATTTCATGTTCTTAGTTATTGTTTCCTTTGTTGTTTTAATGCATATGTTCAGTGAACTACTTACTGTCACTTCTTATGTGAGCAGTGGTGAAAAGTGGGTCAACTAAGTTAAAACAATAATTTTCAGTGAGATTCTTCTCTTTTTTGAAGGATGCACAGGGCTCAATGTGAGCTTGTGAAAGTACTTCAAATTCCCATGCAGAGTGAAATTCTGGCTATATTGAAAAGAAGGCAGAATTTCCAATGGCTTCATTCAGGTCAAGATTCTTCTTTAAAAGATGAAACATTTCCATATTGCGGTGGTCAGCTCATTTACCACTTATTCTCTGTTTGCCCTTTGCATCTCCTTAGAGGCAGACTTTCAAAGGTCAGGTCTGGCTTCTCAGGGAGCCAGAGAGTGCAACACTGGTAATATGGGAAGTCTTTCATTTGATGTAATTCTGTACATGATGAAACTGTTCTCACTGGCTAAAATAACAGAATACATTTGTAGGAGTGGAGTTAAGCTTCAGATCACTCCTGAAGTATCAGATCCTTCCAATCTGCTAGACATTTTTATTAATGCTTTCTTTTACAGTGGAATTTAGGCTTAGACAATCTTGGCTTAGAATATCTTTGCTTTTTCTTTTCTTTTTTTTTTTTTCTTTTTTTTTTAAAAATTTCAGGCAAGCTGTTATATGGCAACACAAAAATAGAGAGAGTTGATAGAAATAGACTCTGCTTTATACCACAAAATCGTCATTCTTGAAACCACAGAGTAAGTTCATCACCATTCTATTTTTCTTTTGTGTGCCTTTGAAGTGATTGCCCATTTTCAGTGTACATAATGCAGCCTGCAATCTCACAGAACAGCAGCTATAAATATCTGTATGCCTTGTGTAGTCAAAACAGGTTGTTTAAAGGACATATATTTGTGCAGCTTATGAGAGGTAGAAGAGGGAGTGTTATTCAAAGAGAGTGCTGAAGAAATGCTAACAGACTTTTAACTTCAGAGGTATTAAGGAGCCCTGCCATGGTAATAGTGTAAGCTGTGCTAACAGAGTCTATAATAGGATCAAGCTGGATAAACCTTTCTCCTCATGCATGAAAGAACACCTTTATAAGTCAGTGTTTTTCTCAGTTATAATCCTGGAAGTCCAATTCATGAAAAGTTTATCATATGAGATTTTCACACAAGGAGACTAGCACAGTCTGAAAAGTAGGGCAGGAGTGAGATTTATCCGTTCATCTTAGAATATGAATATAACATTCTTTAAAAACAATGTGGCAAATAATGGAAAAACCACATCACACCTACCTGCTTTTTTTGGCGCAATAGATTACATATACTCATAGAAAAAGCAAACTCAAGCATCTGTTCGATAAGGTAAGTGGAAAATTTTGAAGCCTCTAACAGTTTTGTGCACTGCATGAGCTGTTACTGCGGAGTGGTGAGAAACAGAAAGAAGAAGAGAACCCTCCCCACCCAAATATTGTGATATCACCAAATGTATTGAATTTGTGAAAGCACAGCAGAATTTACATACTTCCCAGCCAGCTATAAAAGCAGCAGCAAAATGGCCTACCCTGGATACAAAAAAATATGACAGTTGGAAGTTCACCTCTCCCTTGTGGTCATCACAGCACAAATAAAAAGCATATGCTGAAAATACACGGTAATACTACCCAAAACCTTGCTCTTACCTTTCGTCATGTTCTCCCATGAAATCTGATTCAAAATGAGATGCATGCATTATGCAATCTCAAGTAGTTTATTAGCATGGAGAAGAAGGGTGATCCATTAACTGAGCAATGCAGTTGGGATAACGAAGCAGAGTAAGCAGGACATGGGCAAAACAGGCAGAAAAATGAAGGAATATGAATATACCAAATATGAAATTCATTATAGAGAAGCTCAGAGCAAAGTTAGATAGTACAAAGGTAAAAATATTCACAGGTTTTTTTGTGTACCACTGTTTGTTACCTGAAACAATTCTACATGGAGCCATGGAAATTTCACAGCTAAACATATTTGCTATTTCTGTGATTCACTTTTTCCTCATACCAGTAATTAGAGTGGTTCTTCTGTGCTTTAGAACCTAAAACTCTTTGTTTCTAGAGAATTTTGACAACTTTTCTTTGAAACTTAAATCTCTTCTTTTAGTTTTTCATTTACGAATGGGAATTTAATGTGTTTTATTTTTTTTCTTGAAAGATTTCCAGGTTATGTTTTTTATATCCATACAACAAATCTGAGGAAGATTGCCTTTCCTCTGCTGCTGGCAGAACAATTTACATTATTTATTTATAATAAACAACTTATCCTTTAAATGTAGCTGTCTTGTTGGTGTGAATTTCCCATTAATAAAACCTTGTCAATATACTTTTTGTTCAGGAAATGCCTAATATCAAATGATTCGCAGGAAGACATTACAGCCAAGAACTTATCTGTAAACTGATCTCTGCAATGAGTGCTGTAAGCATCTGACAGTCTGATATTTGAGTTACCTAATCAGTCCGTTCAATTTTGTTGTTTCATCTTTGCTATCAGGCATTGTGTGACTGTGTTCTTTATAATCATCCACAAAGAAGATTAGAGCATTGAAGTGATACAAAGTAGAGATAGAAAAGTAGTAGAAAGAATGCAAGCTGCTTTTCCCTGGCTTTTTTTTCCCTCACAAGGTAATATATTTTGACCAATTATGTGGATACAAGAATTAAAACATCTTTCTCCTTCTTAACTCAGATGATAGAAAAGAGAAAGACAGAACCACCAAGAGAAAAGTTTTAAGAATATGTATAGAAAGAGCAAATCAACTTTTTCTTGTCACATTAATGGAAATAGTTACTCTTTTACTCTTTTTTATGTTTGTATGAGGTAATTTTTGAGATACTTACCGATTTATACATTACTAGATTTATATTTTCAGAAACATATCTCTGGCCAAAGACTGAGAGTAGATGGACTGTCTTACTGTTTCTGTGATGGATAGCACACTTCACTGAAGTTTTCTACCCCTTCCTCTACCCCTTCTCCTTAAAATATCTACCTACCTGTATTTCTAAATCGCTTGATCTAGAGAGGAGGTTTCTCAAGAGCAGATAAGCCTAAAAAAAGGCTTGAAATTTCTTTAAGCTAAAACTCCCAAGTTAAGAGCAAAATTTGAATCAAAATTCTGAGTTTGATCCTGAGACCATGTCTCTATGAGAGCCTTCAAGGAGATGAATACCTTCCCTGCTTACTCTTGATACCTTAAGACATATAGTGCTTTGGCATGGCAGTGGGCCTGAGATAGTATGTTTGCCTTTCAGCTAAACTCTCAGGAGTCCCTACTGAATTAGTTAGTGCACTTGACTACCACCACAAAAATCACTTCCAAACTGGAGCATACCCATCACCACAGAGCTTGGCATCTAGCTGGCAGAGGATTTTGCACCTGTGTAAGAAGATGACACAGTTCTGGCTTCCTTTCTAACATGCAGCACAACCATATTCCATTTCAGGTTGCTACTTTTAGAAATACCAGACCATGTAATTTTAACTCTACAGTTAACAATAATTACAACACAATTTCAAAAATTGCCTATTATGCAATTTTAATACACTTTAATGGTAGTAGAAAATGAATTCTCGTCTTGCATTATCTTGCAAGAAAAAGGAAATTTTTTTTTTTTTAAGTGCCAGTTTGGATTAATGATATTTTGGTGAGTATTTAGGACTGTGATGATGAAAGTAGTTAAAAAACACAAGAGCAGCTCATCCAGCTATTCTTCACTTGTTCCCAAAATTTTATCCTGAAACCAGCTCTTCTATTGTTTAGGACTGACATTGACAATTCCAAGGTAATTCTTGAATCTAAAGTTCTTGTATGATGTTCTCTGGACAGACAGCCTTGTCAGTTTAGTTTTAGGCTCTTTACCACCTAATGTACTAATCTCAATTATTCCAGTCCCGAATATGTCATTAGTACCTCTATGGTTAGAAACAAAACTTTCTCGATGGTTTTATATGACTTCTTTATATGAAAACAGCAATGTTTGTTTTGGTTTTGCATGTTTGCTATTGAATTTGAATTTGGTCAAATAAATCTGTTGAATTAACTTGGAATGAAACGCATGGACTGAAAATAGTATTTTATAAATTCTTTCAAGAAAAGCTGGTCGGTCAGCTCCTCTCATTCGTTCGTTCTTTCTAAAGCTCAGTTGAATAGAAAATCAATGATAAAATGATCAAATGCAAAAAAAAACTTTATATAAAGACAACAGCATAATGTAAAACTATCAGTGCAAGTTGGCCTTTTTTCCATTAAATTTTCATGAATTTTGCATGAAACTTACGTTAAAATAAGTCCAAAAAGACTTAACTTCCTGATGTTTAATATATGACTCAAAGTTTATTCACATAATACATTAATTAACTTGTGAATTTTCCATACTCAATACTAATACCAAAAAAAAAAATCTAGCTAATTCGTAGAAACCAAGACTTCCAGCTTTACTCCCAAAGGCCTATTCTGAGGGCTAGTCCTCTGGTCAGAGATGAGGGATAGATCTCCATTCACAYGAGCAACTGAGCGAGTACAAAAAATGGATGGTTGAACCAGAGGCTTTCACTCCCATGGGCTCATCTCTGCTACAGTCTTTCCACATGGCAGAGATAAAGGAATTGAAGTCTGAACTTGCCACTTCCTGCAAAGATGGCAGGGCTTTATGCCAAAAGAGGGTGGGTTCAGCAAGATGGTTCCTATAAGCTATTTCTGACCCTCTTATGGTCATCTTGTTTGCCCTTGTGTTACCTTCTGACACAAACACTATTTACTTGGAAATGCTGACCAATACTAGCATCRTATGAAAAAAGGACTATTAATCATCCTGGGTTACACAGAGCCAAGGATGCTTCGGTGCTATGGGTTCAGAAGAGAAGAAAATGTGTAGATCAAGACTAGATCCAGGAATAGCATGATTTGCTAGAATTCCTGGGGAAAGGGACAGTGAGGAGAAACCATATCCCTCTGCTTTGCCTGCTTTTGTACAACCTAAATTCAATCTATAAGAAGGAATGAAATAGTCAGCACTTCAAGAGCTTACCAAATAAATTACTAGTACCATGTCTAGTGGTAATTGTAGATCAGTTCCTAATACAGTTCTAAACCACACATTCCAGGGCTTTGCAAGAACTTAAAAAGTATGTTTTGCTCTCTTTAGGCAAAAAAAAAAAAAAAAAAAAACMTGCCATAGATAACAATAAGAGAAATGCAGATTAAGTCCCTTAGTTCTTATTATGAAACGATGCTTTTCAATACTTTAAAACAATTTCTCCAGCACGCAAGCTGTGTGTACTCACATACCACACTGGAAAAAATCAGTGACATACTGTATCACAGCGCCACACTGACAGCTCTCTCAGGGTATCATGTCTGCAGAGTCTGATAATAATATCAGAGGCAATGTCTCATAAAAGGAACTCATTGTAATGGCTCCATGGACATATCAGATCCAAAGAGGCTGCTGGCAGGATATGGTGTCAGTAGCAGAGGCTTTGCTGTCTATGGATATAACTGATTCTTTTGGATCTTGGAAGCGGTACAACATCAACAGGAGTGGTTTTCAGTTTACTATTAATAGTATGTTCCAAAAATAAGGAAAAACTACCCCAATTAAAGTTGACTGTCTCATTTCAACCTAAAAGGCAAAAACAACCTTAATTCATCCTGCTCTCAGTATGTATTTCAGTACATATGCTCCATAAGATTACATCCTCACTGAGATACTTTCAGTATCCATCATTGTATTGCTTGTGTGCTCTTGCTTCTTGTCATGGCACTCAGCACATAATTATGCTGATATTATTTGTAATGTTTTAGTGTCTCTGTCACAGCACAGACCTGAATTCCCACCTTTCCACAATCACAGGGACAGAGCCATGGATGTGCATGCACAGGATGAGAGGGGAAGAAGCAGAGATACTTTCTGCTGCTACACGGAGACCCTGCTTTGTCCCGAATCCCTTTGTTCTAATGCGCAGCCGGGGTGCAGTGAGGAGGGTCCTCCCGGATATCACCAGCTTCACCACACACTGACGCTTTCTCTGGGGAGTGAAGGGTTTGTGGTGCTTGTTGGACCTGCCAACATCTCCAGCTGGATGATGRTGCTCCATGCTTGGGATCCTCCACACAGCTCTGCCTGATGCTCTTGCATTCAGTGCTGGGGCCCAGTGTCTGTCTCTGATGCTGCGGTGCTGGTGCGAGGCTGGGCTCTGCCCTCCCTGTGACGACCGCTTTGACTTTCTCTCCAGAAAAAGATGCTTTGCCTTCCTGCACTTATTTACTGCTGTCCACACAGTGAAACACTTTAAAATAAGACAGATCACAACCTCCCCAGGTGCTGTGTTTCACAGTGGCTGAGAGGCTCCAAAGGGAGCTGCATGTTTCCATACYCAAAGGCAAAGGGATTGAGTCTGGAGCTGCTGTATCTGGGTGGATTTTCTGATAATTGAGCTGTCATTAAAAAGGATGCTGTTAAACAGCCCAGTCTGACATGTTTTTTCCTGCTTTTTTTCTTAAAAAAGTACTCTAAAATAGAAACCCATTGTTTCTGATAACATGTTTATTTTCTTTAGCCACAGCCGCCTGAAATATTAAATATTGGATATGAGGGTGTTTAGGCAAGCAAACTCAAAATGTTTTTGCCTTTTTAGGTTCATCTGTGTTTGATTTGTCCGAGACAGGATGATACCAAGTCATTCAGACGTAGTAGAAGAAGGGTTTCTGTAACGGACTTTACAGTTTTTCTGTATCAGTTGCTTGACACCAAGTAGGACAAGAGAAATAAAACCAGCATATCTTAATGATAATTATTGCAACATATAAGATAACATTTGTTGAATCTCTCTACACAGTCAGATCACAAAATTATTTTTTGCACTGAACTCTCTAAATATTTACACAGTACATCTGATTCTGTTTACATAAAAATGCCATTGCCATTCTAGGGGAAGACACCAGCAGAAGTAAAGATAGCAGCACATGTCTTGTAGCTGAAATGAGGGTTGTTGCAATAGTTTAAATTCTCGTCTAGCAAACCTGGAAACAGTTTCTAAATGCAGTTTCTCTTTGTGAATTACTTCTGAAACAATTATTATTGAAAGTTTGCAAGATGCATAATTAGTCACAGTTACAAAACTTATTATTCACATACCACAGGCAGCATGTGTCAAATATGACAGACTAATGTAAGTGCACAGCACTATACATAGAAGAAAAATGCCATGGCTTCTGCTCTGCTAATATTTGCTCATGGTTTGGTGTCTCAATAGAGAGAGACAAAGAACTAAGTCTCTAATAGACATAAATTTAAATTAGAAGAAATTGAAAGGAAAAAAATACCATGATTGAACAGTGAAATTAGGAAATCTTTTTTTATTATTATTTTTGATGGCCCTGCTTTCTTGAAAAATCATGCTATTTGTTTTACTCACTTCACTGAAGAAAGAACAGAGTGCTATTATCCTTTGGAAATAAATATGTTTTGGATAAACCTTCTAAGATAGCATAAACACCGTATAAGCATGAAAAGTGTACAAGTCTTATTGTTTCCAAGCTTCTAATTAATACCATTTCAATCTGCACTGCTAAATTAGGAATTAAAAAATAAATAAATAAATAAATAAATAAGATTAAATCAGAACTATACTTTACAGGCTGGTGTGAGTCACATAGGGTACTGCTGCACTGGGAGAAAATCGAGACAATCTTTAGCCGCTCCTTTTCCTCCTTTACTTTTGAGAAATATTCTTTCTGAACCTTCTTACTGTTCCATGAAACCATTTTAATAGAGAATGGTGTTTTACATTTATTTCACATGCCATTGACTCTTTTGTTTGTGTTTTATTACAAAGCACTTAAGAGATTATAGCTGTGCAGCATAACCAGTTTGCCATGAAGGAGAAAAAACTAACTCACATGAAATATGTTAGTCAATAAAGAGAAGCAAGAAGATTGATCAAAGGTACCAGAAAATCTCTTCTTGCATAAAATGCCAGAGAATAATTAGCATAACTCATATCCTTCTAACAAAGGAGAGGGCGTGAAATTCTGYTTAGATTTGGAAGAATGAAGAGGTGAATTTCTGCTATTTGTGGTTTAAGGGAACAAAATATTCACCCCGGCAAGAACTCACTACATTAATCACTACATTACTGTGAAGCTAAATAAATAATCTCTTGGAAGTAAGACAGTTGCATGAATTTCTAAAAGTCTGGTTGAAATGATATGGCAAATAATATGGATGCAACCAGACAAAGAGAAGCTGAGCCTTCAAAAATGCCCATACTATGGGTATTGTTTCACAGATCTAAAGAGTTGCTACATTTAAGCATCTATTGGTGACACATCATCATTTTTTTGTGTGATGATCCAAGATTGTGTTGCAACACTCTGCCACAGAAGAAAACTACAGCTGCCTCCTTGCTAAAAGCACAGGATATTATTTGAATTTCCACAGAATTATTCAATGAATAAAATACATGTCACTTAGAAAATCATGCGGCATAAATGCCCAGAATCTTTTGGCAACAAAATCAGTTGCCACATTTTTTATTAAATTGCATACCTACTTTCTGCTGCAAAAATTGGCTTACAGCAAGACACAACAGATAGAAAGATAAAATGCAAGGCCTTAACAAATGGAAAAGGTCATTCCAATGGCTCCAGAAAGTGGTCAGATTTGAGTTTGTTATGCTTTGTGGCTAACAAGAGCAGCACTGTAAACTGAACGTCTGCAAATGATCCCTTCATTAATGTGCATGCCTAAGAGTGAAACAACATCACTCGAGAGGCTAAGCAGCAGTATCTTGTTTGGAAACCAAAGCCCTGCGTTTCCTTCTTGTTACAGGGCACAGCAGTGACAGAGCTGAGATCAGACCCTCCTGGAGTGCTGCAGACAAGCGAGACTCGGGCTCAGCAAACACTCTTTTGTTTGCATAGGGCTTTTTTCCCTGTTTCCAAACTACAGCATCCCTCCCCAGCAACCACATAGCTTTCATGTTGAAACAGAGCAAACAAGAAACGGAGCTCGTATTGTAAAAAATAATCCACTCAAGAATGATAATCTTTTGGCCACTGATCTCTCATGACTTGCCAGGTTCACCCAGTGCTTGTTTTAGATAAAGACCATTCTTGCTGTGTTTCCTACCACTGTGTATCAGCTTTTAAAGAGTGACACATTTGTGTTGCACCCATAGTTGTTTGCGAGGACATTTCAGATTAGGTAGTGAATTAACTATCAAGCAACCTCAAAGTTGCTGAAAGAAACTTCTCTTCTGTGCCTAATAGACACAAACACACACATATACAAACCACTGCTGTACATACTTTATGCTTTACAGGGAAATATTTGAATCTGGTGCAGAGGAAAGTGAGTGATTTTCTGTTTAGATATTTACTGGCTTTTAGTAATGATCGGTTAATAAGAATTATGCATTTTGGGGAAACATTTTTATGGCTGAAGAAGCTCTGTGTCTAAGACATCAGATTAATAGTAGCAAATTGGTATTTATCTGATCCCTTTCATCTGTAGTTTTTCAAACAGCCTGCAGATAGCAATTACATTAGTACTATAGATTATCTCCATTTTGGTAAGCATTAGAATTCCTAGAACATTTCACAGATGCATAGACTGAGATTCAGAATTTATAATAYGAATAAAGATAAAAAGCATGTGTTTGGCAAAGGCTTGCAAACAAGTTAATATCCTTAACTTCTATTCTCCAACTCAACCCATATTCCATGCTTTCAAAATATTTAATTGACTAACAGTTGTAAGATGGTAATACTGGCCTTTATTCCTCTRGGCACTTTATCTGGGTTCTTTGTCTAGGTATTTCTACAATGATATTTTCAAAAGACAGTATTGCTATTACAGGATAAATATTGTTGTTAGGTATATTTTTCTGTGGTTTCAATACATGTATTCAAAGTTCCAGTGGAGGAAAAGGATGCATTCTTAAAAGAAAAAAATAATAATAGAGTTCTTGTTTGAAATCAGTTTTGAATCTTATAGCCATTTCTTTTGTCTCCAGATTGTAAGTGTGACCTCAATGTCTCATCTAGTGCTGATTCACCTGAAGAACACATGGAGAACGCCTGATTTTTGGACACAGGGAGGGGCTGGTGTTTGTGATGAGGGAGAACCTGATTGGACAGTAACATATTGGCTTTAGCTCTAGGGTAAAGCTGAAGCAGCAGACTGAGGTGGGTGTCGGGTCTATGGACACCTGGTGAGTAAGTAACATGTCATCTCCCTAGAGGGGATTTCTGCAGGGAGATAAAGGCCAGCCATTCTACCCYTTTAAAATTGGTAACAGCTCTCTCAGAACTTAGGCTGGTTAATTCACTCCTTTCTCCAAAAGCTGCAGCTGCTCTTTCTGGCTTCCTTARAGAGTGGAAATGAAGGGAATAAAGGAAGACTGCTGGGAATTGCTACTAATCCGGTATCTAGTAGGTTCTTCTTTTCCRAAGTTGGATTCTGTGCCCAGCTTTYTTAGAAGCATGTTACTTTGTTCTTGTATATAGCAGAATCTGTATGTCTCCATATTGGCAAACACATCCTCAACTTCCATCCTCAGTAAGGAAATGGGGCAGAGATTGGGCAAGTTTCCCTTTAACTTAAAATATATCTTTCACCACTCTTTAAAATAATACCCAGCATATGGTTTGTTGTGAGTATTACGAGGTGAATTGTATTGTGAGAATAAAAATGATCAATTGCAACGCTTCAGTGCAATGCAGTCATTTTCTTATCTTTGGCATTATTGCACAAGATGTGTATTGTTTCCAACAGTAACCGAGAGCTTGCAAAAGAAAATATCAGGTGCATATAGGAAATGCCGGAAATGTGGTCATCTTTGATTCTATCCAGTTGTTAAAAGAGAAGGTATATCTTTAAATGAATCATGTGTGATTTTGTACTGGCTTGCATCAAACTGTAGTATGTCACATCTGATATTTACAGTAGTTTATATACTGAAAAAGGATGAGGTGAATTCAAGGTCAGGAGGATACTGAAATGCTATTCCTGCTGTTCTCTGGAATCCTGAGTGCATGTGTGAGGAAAAGAACATTTTTTTTTTTTACACTTGTGAATATACTTAGTGAGCTCTATTTAAATTGGTGCTGAGCACCTGCAGACACTTGCAGGTGACAAACTGCTTCCCCGGATTCACTTCTGCTCCATATTAATTAGATGAACTGAAACCTTAGAATGAACCTTCCTTCCAAATCCCAACATTTACCAGGGTTTTAGTCAGGACTTGAACTCTGTGGTCCATCTTTGATTCTTACCATTAATGTCTTCCTGATTAAGAAACATCTTCTGGAGATTAGAACGTTGCAGATCCAGTAAGCCAGATGCTTAGAGAGAATAAATACATGAGATAGCAATGCACCACCTGCACAGGAAAGGCAGCCTGATGGTTATGTAATTGCCTGCTGTGCCTGAGGTGACTGTGGTCTTCTGCCTTTGACAGAACACATGCTGCAGCCAAATTCTGATCTCAGTTACTCCGAATGAAATCAAAAATAGATTCAGTGAATTCTCTGGTATAAGTGAGACCAAGATTTAGGCTTCAGTGTTGCTCTTTTTTTTTCTATTTTGATAATATGATATTCCACCAAGTTTCTCATCTATAAGAATTCCAACTCTGTGGTACAGCATAGATAAGGTTTACACAAAAAATCCCCTCCATCAAGCTTTAGCAGTTCTTAAATTATGTCAGTTGAACTTAAATTGAGTTTCACAGCATAGACATGGTTAGATAGATAATAAATAAAAATAGAAGGGAGCAAAGAAGAAATTAATAGGACAGGCTTAGAGAATATAATAAATACATAATCAATATATGCTGGAATTCAAAAGGCCCAACTGCCTGTCTGCACTACTATGTGCATATATATATATATATACACATACATACACATATATATATATATACACACACACACATATATATATATTTTACCACCTCCTCTTATGGATATTTTAACAACCCAGTATGACAGAGAGGTTCAGGTTCTTATATACGTATAAGTTGGACACCAAGAAACATGAGTCTAATGGTACTGCACTGAGGTCTGCGGTTTGGATTTCCCCTTCTTAGGAAGATTAGCCAGTGGATGTATTTAAAAATTGGGAAAGCTGAATGTCTCTTGGAGATGTTCATGTGATCCCTTGTGACTGCTCACTGTGTGATCCTGTAAATGGCGCCAGATTTGTGGCGGGATATGGATGCTGTTAAGCGCCATGATGGAGCCCCACACACAATAGAAATTGTCGCTGTTGCTGCACATATCGCTCTCAGTTGGGGGGTAGCCAACTGTGACACAGCAGTGGCTCTGTGGAAGTTCTGGGCATGGGAAGCTGCCACTAAAAGAGTGAGTTACTCCATGCAGTCTGTGGGTGGTACACAGCAGGGAAGAGTGATGTGGGAAAGCTTTGGAAGCTGCTGACAGTTCCCATACTCCACCCAGTGTGGGATATCTATGCCCCCCAAGCATATGCCTTTCCCTCCAGCAGCCTCCAACCCCCTCCTTCCCTGCACTGCAACAAGTGTCAGCAAAGCTCTCTACTCACCTCCCGAGGCTCCTGCTCAGAAGTTGAGTGTTCACGTAATGTTGGGCAGCCAGGGAAAGGGAGGTGTCCTCTTACTGGGTGGCCTTTCAGCTAAGCTCTTTTCATCAAACCCAGATGGTAATGGCAGGCAGGAGTCCTAATGCTTTTCTTCCACATTGGTTTATCTGTGAAGGACCATGCCCCAAGGCCAGGGAGTCACAGATCACGAGGACCACCATGACACATATGGCAGAAATACGTTTCTCATCAGACTGTGGTTTCTTCCTGTGAACAGTTGTCAGAAAGACCAACTTTGGGAAGTATGGTCTCCATCTCTTTCCCTGACCAGGCTTCAGCTTGCGAAGCAACCTGCTCAGAGCTCTGAAACTGCCCCTCTTGGGAAGACCCTAAAGCCATGACCCCACTCTGGGCAGAGCCTGGCCAGAAGCCAAGGATCTTGATCTCCCCTGAACTTTTTGTATGATTAGGACTGGTCCTCGTCCAAAGGCTAATCCTAAGACTACTCTCTTTCTTCTTTCATTTATTCTCTTATTTATTTATTTACTTTCAGGTAAAAGAGAAATCAGAATATCAGAAAGCTAATGACCAAAAGTGGAAAAAATCRCTGCGTGGCACATGAGTCGGTATTTATAGCATGCCTATAAACAGTTCTAATGTAGGGTAAAAATGTAAGTTGCAGGTGCAGCTGAGAGTAAGGAAAAACACCTGTGGTGAACTAGTCTCTCATCCATGTGTGGTTTGTGGTGAACTAGTCTCTCATCCATGTGTGGTTTGTCTGCAGTGTGGGCATCTTTCACTCAAAATACCTGATAAGAACTTAAATAGTACATGTTATATCACATGAGTATAACTGGGGAAACAAGGGTTTATGTAGAGCAGATTCCCCAGTAAATTTCTACTCTCTATAACCCCTACTTGGGTTTTCATTACTTAGAATTGTTTATCTGTGGCACTACAGAAGACTCTACAGATTTTAACTGAGTTCTGTACAGGTAGATGGGCACATACACTACGTACGTGCGTGTGACATTCCTGAACCAGTCTTGCAACATTAAATACAAATTTTAATTTCTCAATTGGTTGCTAAAGTTCAGAGGATCAGACTTCCTGYAAACTGCCAAGTTCAGACTGCACAATTTAGCCAGGATTTAGCTCATGGAGGCCAGAGTGAGCAAAAGAAAGCAGGAGTACCATTGCACACCAGCAATCAAKTCCTCAGCTTTGCAACAGCATTAATGAGACTTGCCTGGCAGAAGGTGTAAGCCTTAGCTAATGGCTGATTTTAAAATACTTAGAGAGTGCTAACTGGAAGGTGAGATGGAAGTGCAAACTATTATAGTTATTACAGTCWGTCAGATCTCTTAACAGTACTTGCAGAGTTCCAGGGCTCTCCAGCACTTTTGCATCTTAATTTCACCCTGTGGGACTCTACAGTTACTTCAGTACCAGAAGCCCGGAAGAAAATTTCATGTCCACTAGGCTCACTTTCTTGATATATTTCTGTAAGTATATAAATATACAGAACTTCATCTCACTTCATAAAGGTAGTTTATCATTAAAAACACCTTCCTTAGATATATCCTATATAACTTACCATGCCTTGTTCTCTCAGCTCTTCATCTGAGTGGGTTTAGAAGCAAAAACTTTCTGCTCCTATTGCAAGTATTTTCACTCATCTCCAAACATTGTACCTCCATGTACACAAGTAAGAGTTCATCGGGTAACTATCAGGAGACTTGACTTTGCAGTCACATGAAGATTTTGAAGGAAGCTGATTAATTACAGATAGAATAAACCTTTTGAAACCTTAACCAGATGAGAATATTTACTTCACGTGACTTAAAACTGTTTAGAACAGTATTTCAAGGGAAAGTTCTGAATAGGGATAACTCTGTCAACTTTCAGAAAGCCATTCAGTAAAGAAAATCTTCAAGGTGTATTTCTAGATGCAATCTCTTCTCAGCAACTGCAAGACCCTGTTCAATCTGAATTAATAGAGTAGTACTTGTTAAATTCCAAAGATTTAGGAAGGATACAGTGGTGGAAAAGAATGCCAGACTCTTACACAAGGAATCTGCATTATTTTAGTAAATAAAATCACCTTCAGTGATTCAGGGCTACATTCCAGACATATTAGATTTACAAGTGACTAAGTCATAATAATGCTACTGAATGGCAAGAGCTTAATGATTACAAATTACGAGAAGCGCTTATATTGCCACCTGCTGGGCATTGTTGGGTCATGAGCAAACAAAGCCGATCGGACAGTTCCCTTACAGTGTTTCAAATCCTCTTGCAAACACAAGTGGTTRATCATTTCGAGTTGAATGGGCAAATAATACCACCAAAAAGCCCCTCAAATCACTGCTGATTTCTTGAACAGACTACTTTGCATCATTTTAAATTGGTGCTAACCTCCAAACTTCTAATTCCTCCTCACTAAACTTACCAAATTGCTTTCTGTTAAAATGTAATTTACTCAATTTTTAAGATGTATATTTGGTGACTGTTCTCTTATGTGAAAGTGTCAGGCTACAAGAAGGGACCAAAAGGGACAAAAAATGTTCTGAAAAGCAATGCCGTCTTGCATACTATGAGGATGGAGTAAAAACAAATACTTTAGTAGTTGTTTGAGAACAATTGACACTTGCCCTATGCTGCATATTTTAGCCCCTTGTGTAGTTACACAAACATCCTAGGATGCTATGTGATTTATACTATGACCAGTCCTGTTTCAAATTTGAATCAACTATGTAAATGCAGTTTCTTGATTACTCTTTGTTGGTTTTGCAATGTAGGCYTCCTACAGGAAGTTACAGCAAACTTGGGATAGAAATAAGTGTTGGTTACAACTCGTAACAGCAAACCAAAATGCTTTCAAAACACCTTTTCTTTGTAATGTGTACGATACCCCATAACTCTTCAGTGTTGAGGAGGGGAGGGGAG
>PTEX01000199.1:166038-234943 GCA_003342815.1 Eudromia elegans | reverse complement strand
GGAGAGGAGAGGAGAGGAGAGGAGAGGAGAGGAGAGGAGAGGAGAGGAGAAGAATTTGGGAGGACAAATAAGAAAGTAATGCATATAGGACTTTGCCATCAAAATGTCATACATGCTACAAAAATAATATTCCTTCTTCCACATAAATAGTTTTTGGGAAACAAATGAAATTAAATTTAAAAATACAATACACTTTGAATCTGAAACTCTGAAAATTGTGATGAAAGAAAAAATCCACAAAGTTAGTTTTAGAAAAGACTGAGTCTTCTGTTTTCTATATTAAACTGCCTTTCCTYTCTTAACCATTTTGCCACTGAAATAGGGAAAAAAGAAAAGCTTTCTCAATCTAGCTTAAAAATATTCACCTTTCTTTAGCATTTATTTCTCCATTCTCCAGATCAGCGCATTTATGTATGTACATTGAAGTATTCTGGAAAAACATGTAATTGGAAAAAAAAAGTTTCATGTAAAATAAGTTTGGCATTCTTCAAACTTGTTATTGCTCCTGGACTTCATGTCCATTTAGAGATGCGAAAGGAAGGCACAAGTTGGAACAGGAARGAACATCACACATGCTGCAAAATCTACTTGGAAAGATGGTATATTAGGCCATCCTGAACATCATGTATAGACAGCTTTTGTTGTCAGATTTTGAAATTTTGTAATTAGTTGGATATTTGCAACTTAGACTGACATACTGAAAATGTGACTGCTACAGATTGAAGTATTGCATTCAAGTTTCAAGTTTTGGGAGGCAAACCTTTCTGTGTCCTGTGATTGGACACATTCAAACAATAAGGAAAATAACGGCGACATGGTGGTATTCTGCTTTTAATACCTGACATCCTTCTCTTGCTGCAGCCTTTCTTCATGAGACACAACTTGCTTGTGTGGAGACTACCACCTCATTGCTAACCAAGCTGTCTTTTCATGACAGTTTTCATCACTAAGGACAGTGAAGCTTTGACAGGCCTTCATGCTACTWTTATTCACTAAATTCTCTCTAAATGGCTCTGCAAGTGCTCTTTAATTTTACTGAGGACTCTAAGAATGGCATTGCAGCTTTTGGATGCTGAGGTACTTTACAGTTACTTCAATACCCACAAATCCATGGGCCCCAATGGGATGCACCCCAGAGTGCTGCGTGAGCTGGCGGATGTCATAGTCAAGCTGCTCTCCATCATCTTTGAAAGGTCCTGGAGAACGAGGGAGGTGCTGGAGGACTGGAGGAAGGCCAATGTCACCCCGGTCTTCAAAAAAGGCAAGAGAGAGGACCCGGGCAACTACAGGCCGGTGGGCCTGACCTCTGTCCCTGGGAAGGTGATGGAGCAGGTCATCCTGRCTGCTGTYTCCAGGCACATGGAGGAGAAGAAGGTGCTCAGGAGTAGCCAGCATGGGTTCACCAAAGGGAAATCATGCTTGACTAACCTGATAGCCTTCTATGATGGTGTGACTGGCTGGATAGATGAGGGCAGAGTGGTGGATGTCATCTAYCTGGACTTYAGYAAGGCTTTTGACAYCGTCCCTCACAGCATCCTCCTGGGCAAGCTCCAGAAGAGTGGGTTAGATGGGTAGATAGTGAGGTGGATTAGGAACTAGCTGAATGACAGGGCTCAGATGCTGGTAATCAGTGGTGCAGAGTCCAGCTGGAGGCCTGTGGTTAGTGGTGTCCCCCAGGGGCTCAGTTCTTGGTCGGGTCCCGTTCAACTTAYTCATTRACGACCTGGATGAAGGGATGGAGTGCTCCCTCAGCAAGTTTGCTGATTACACCAAACGGGGAAGAAGAGCTGACAGCCCTGAGGGCTGCGCTGCCATYCAGAGGGACCTGGACAGACTGGACAACTGGGCGGCGAGTAACCTCGTGAAGTTCAACAAGGGCAAGTGTAGGGTCCTGCACCTCGGGAGGAATAACCCCAGACACCCATACTGGCTGGGGACCGACCTGCTGGAGAGCAGCTCAGTGGAGAGGGACCTGGGCGTCATGGTAGATGACAGATTGACCATGAGGAAGCAGTGTGCCCTTGTGGCCAAGAAGGCCAATGGGATCCTGGGGTGCATTAAGCAGAGCATTTCCAGCAGGTCGAGGGAGGTGATTCTGCCCCTCTACTCAGCCCTGGTGAGGCCGCACCTCGAGTACTGTGCGCAGTTCTGGGCTCCGCAGTACAAGAGAGAGGTGGAGCTGCTGGAGAGAGTCCAGCGCAGGGCTACAAAGATGATTAAGGGCCTGGAACATCTGCCCTATGAGCAAAGGCTGAGAAAGCTGGGCCTTTTCAGCCTGGAGAATACTGAGAGGGGACCTCATCAGTGTCTATAAGTACCTCAAGGGAGGGAGCAAGGAGGATGGGGCTGGCCCCTTTTCAGTGGTGGCCAGTGATAGGACGAGAGGAAACGGCCAAAAATTGAGGCACCAAAAGTTCCACAGGAACTTGAGAAAGAATTTCTTRACAGTGAGGGTGACAGAGCCCTGGCACAGGCTGCCCAGAGAGGTGGCGGAGTCTCCTTCTCTGGAGATCTTCCAAACCCGCCTGGACACCACCCTGTGCCCCATGCTCTAGGGGACCCTGCGTGTGCAGGGGGGTTGGACTAGATGACCTCTAGAGGTCTCTTCCAATCTTAAGTATTCTATGATTCTATGATTCTATATGAGTGTTTTAAACTAATTATCTATATTATGAGTATAATTGTACTGTCTAGAGTTTCCTGTGCAATCATATTTAAATAAATGAAAATTCATGATTAAAAGTTCAAAAAGAAAATGTGAATTCTAGTCTGTGAATGAGCCAGTAAATCAWCAGCTTAATAATTATCTGTGAAGAAAGGCCTTGTAATCAGGATTTTGTCAAGAATTGAACTGCASGATTCAATTGGTGGATGATAAAGACAGATGGAGGCTATAAATTGAACTAAGGAACTGAAGAAGCAGGGAAAACAGAATAAGAGCCGTGTTGCATTAAATTTTGGAGCCAGAGAAGTACAAGTTGATCTTTCTCTGTACCTCAGGCTGGGTTGCTGAAAMAACAGAGTGCCAGCTATGCTAATATTAAGGATGAGAACCTTTCTCCTTTAGCTTTTTTGAGTGCTGTAAAATCCYCAGGCTTATCTAGAATGTGCTGATGCTCAGTATACATCCTGGTCATGGAGATTAGCATTAGTGTTCCAGATAGGAGTCACTGACTACAGCCTTTAGGACATATGCTATCACTTGACCATCTCCACATGCATTTTTTCATTATAATAGTTAAGTTTTTCATTGTAATCACATAATATGTGATAGGGTAATTCTCAGGAAGAAACCAAATTACAGACCTGATAGGACTGGAAAGCTTTTCTTGAAAGCTGTGAACAGCATTGCCATGAACCATTTCACTAAGCTAACGTCATTCTTCACTACCTTCATACGTATGCCAYCTAGCATCATACTTGTCCTTACCGTCCATCAAGTCAGCACACCATCCTCAGCTGCTGCTTAACATGTGCAAAAGCCAGTAGCTTGCCCTGCAGTTCACTCAGCTGACAGTTCTGATCTTAAACACATCTAGATCTCTCAGTGTATACAAGCACTTGTCTCCTTTGATCATATGCTCACAGGTGAAGCAGAAAGACCTCTTTACCTCCCTTGAAAGAAACTACCTGTTCAGACCACTTCATACCATAGTCATATCTTACCAGCTAGCAAGGGCTATCCTCTCTGGCATTCCATCCAACTTCACAGTCCAAAATGAACTGTAGACACTAAAGCAGTAACAGATCCTTTCCATTGACTATTTCACGATAAAAGAGATAAGCTGCCCTGGCTGTCTTTCCTTTCCTTTTCAGAGAGATTTGTTTTGCTAACCTTTCATTCTGCATGAGTTGAAAAAGTTATTTGGTATTTTTAACTCCATATCAGTGAGGACTTTTGCCATTAGTAAGTTACCTGAATGAGATGAACTTACAATGCATGTGCAGAATGCTCCGTGTGTCAAAGTTAAATATTTGGCACCTCAGTTCCGTGGTTGTGAGTGCTTGGTTTTACCCTAATCTTTGGTTCATTTTTCAAATTCAGAGCTAAAGTATGACATGTGCAATTGTGATCAAACAGCTTCTCAGTCTTCCCTTTCATAAGCTGAATGGGCTAAATATCTTTGGGTTCAGTCAAATAATATAGCAGATTGACATTATAGAGTTTTTATTCTTTAATATGTAATGTTTACTTCATTTGGAAAATAAGATTTAACAGTAGCAAACATGCAGTTTTAAAAACACACAGTTATGAATATATATAYACCTTTGGATATACCAAAGATACTACCTTCTGTAAAATAAGCTGAGGGTACAGGATGATCTACACTATGAATCCTTGCAGCACATCTTTTGTAGTCTGATGGCAATACACTGGCTTAGAGAAGATATCTCTGTCTTAATGCCTCATATAAGGCCAAATGGTGGGGGARAGGAGGCAGGGAGGAAGATACTACACAGAAGACAGCTTTATAGCATTTTTTGTATGCATTTGAATCTTAGTTACTCTGAGTCTATGGATTTCTTTAGATGATTCTCTGTAGCACACCACTACCAAGGCCTCTTGCAGAAGTCTATGCTCTGATCTTGTTCCTGAAATAGCCTTCTCCACGCTAATATATTGAATTGCTCCTCACATGCTTGTGCAAAGTCGTGGTGCAGAACAGCAACAGAGGTCTTAAAAATGTACCTTTATCACAAGCTGCATCAGGAGGTGTCCTTTCGTTAAAACTCTCTGGACTCTAGACCTAGTATAAATAGACAGTAGCTGGAATAACTTGATTTAAATTAGTTGTATTGCAAAAATAAAGCATGAAATTAACCTGAGTCAGTTCATTAATCACACAGATTTATATATCCTGTGATAGAATACAGAAAAATGTTTCTCCACTTTAAGGTAGAGTAAAAAACAAGAAAGGCAAAGATTTACCTGCTCTGCATTCAAAACCTTCTTTCTGACCAGATCCATAACTTCTCTTCCACTCAAGACTGTGTCTCTTTTGAGTTCAGAGCTGCTCTCACTGCTGCTCTCAAGACGTTCTCATCCAAATAAAATTTTAGAGTCTGATTTACTTTCCAAAGTCTTACCCTACCTAGGTAAAAATCCTGTCCCAGAATTCCTTCAGAATCCAATGAATTTCTAAAATCCATGATTTATAATTATTGTTACAGAAAACTTACAGCAAAAGTTGGTAAACTTTCAGTATTCTTCTAGAAAATCTCTGCCTTATTTCCATTATGAATTTGTCCAGGATCAAATTCCAGTCATTGGACCCTTCACTTTTAGCTGTGAAGAAGTGTCTGTAATCTGGATATGTGCAGTTGTCAGTCAGTTACKTCTTAATCTTTTTGACAAGCTAAATAGTCTGAGCTCCAGGAGTCTCATTTACCAGGTAGATTTTCTAATCCTGTAGTCATGTCTCGACTAGCTCTCTACAGATTATCAACACTGAACTGCTAGTGTCAGATATCTTCCTTTTCTAAATAGTACAGGGTGGGCTCCTAGACCTTACATGCCTTGGTTTCAGTATTCTGTATGTAGATCAGTTACRAGACTGACTGGAGAACAAGAAGGCAACATGGCAAGGAGCAGCATTTAAGATSACAGAGAGTCTTGATTCCAAAAGGTTAATTATCTAAATATTTGAGACAGACGTAGAATACAACAAACTGATAGAACAGAGAAAAGTGTGATAGCCTCCAAAGATCATATCACTGCCATAATTAAAATGTTAAGCTTCTCAGTTTTTCCTGGATATAAGTAACTAAGAAACAAACAGCAAGTTTGTCTTGCAAGAGAAAACATAGAGACAAAGCAACATGAGTGGAACAGTGGGAGAGGAAATGACTATGTGAAGGATGTCAAGGAACAAGGAATGAAGCTCTGTGAAGAGACTGAGCTGACAGGACTACAACAGAAGCATGATATGCAAAAAAAGAGAGCATATCTAGAATGAAAAAAACCTGACAGGAAGCTGACATCTTCGCCAGTCCCAGCTGCAGAATTTTATCAGGCTATTTCTGAGAGCTTTCAAAGTTTGCAAGCTCTGTCTCCTAATGGAGGTCATACCCCAACTGAATATTTTTCTTGCATGATCCTATCATCTTGCCGGGTCATGTTCCAGGACTTCAGCCCACTTTGGGTGATATAATTCAGAATTACAGATTTCAAAAAAATGATGAAGCAAATGAAGCAAAACTAGACACTTGGACTGAGAGGAACCAGAAGAAAACACAGATTCAGAAGAAAGCCTCTCTGAAATTCTCTGTGCCTAGATCAGTTCTTTGAATTGAGTAATAATAATAAACTTAGGCCTCCATAGTGAAATTCTATCACCAAACACAACTCATGAAGCCTTATATAACACCACAAGAAATTCAATGAAATAATTTAAGGCACATACACAACAATGTCTAACTAATTGATCCTTTCGTTTTTTCTAGGCCTGTTCCGTACCCTTATGCGAGTATGGGAATTGACTCCTTTGGATGTAGAATCATATTTCATATTTACAAAACTCAACCAATGCCTAAGCATACACCATGTCAGCTGTCAGGACACAGTGATTGAAGCATAACTTGTATACAGTGCAATATTTATTCCAGGGCTATATCATGCAGATAAAGCTCAGAGATCAATACAGATTCATACTAGCTCTATATATAGAAACTGTGTTTATACATCTCTGTGTTCCCCAAGCTACCAAAGTTCTGGCAGTCTTTAAGGAAAAGGGTCCACTGAACTACTCTGTCAGTGACAGCTACACATTTTTTTCTATGGCCCTTGGAGATTTAGGGCCTTTTGAGAGGCCCTAAATGTGACATTCTTAAACTGAGACACTATATCATTTCACAAATCCTATTTGCTATGTAGTATATAACAGTACATGGTATGCAGTTGAGAGTTCTTTCATTAATACCCAGTTTTTGAAGTCTTCAGTAAAAATCATTTAGCCTGATTAAGGTCTTCATGATTTCTTTTTCAAAATGTCTGTTTCTTTAATTGGAACTGGTTGATCCATCTGATTAACTAAAACATTACAGAAGCATTGTGTTTACATTTTAAAAGTGTATGCTCATTTGTATAATATAATTAAACTTTGCACATCAACCATGCTCTGACTTTTTGTATAATTTACAGGTATAATTTAGATACAAGCAGCATATTTGGATATGTGAATAAATGAGATGTCCTAATTTAGAAATACTGAAAAAAAAAAAGATTCTAGCTCTGTCAAGTCAGGTGCGCTGTGTCAGGAGGAAACAGGGGCTTGAGGGGGACTCCTGTGAACTAACAATGGATGTAATAAGGTTTAGTGACAAATGGCCAAAGTACAGAAACAAGAGAAGCCAAGTAGCTTAGTTTCTCATTTCCTTTTCCTCTTCTAAAAAAAAAGAAAAAGGCAGCATGATGAATGCCAAATAATAATGAATAATGCTTACCAGATCTTAGTATGACCCTGTTGTGAAACAGCAAATCTGAAACGCACCAGGGGTGCTTTTCCCATTGAACACATCTTGCCACAGGGCTCACCATTACTGCTGGTACAGGTTATCATCATGGCTTGTAAGCTCAGAAGAGAAGCTCATGACAAAAATAACTGGATATGTAAATGACAGCCATATCTAGGTAAGTGTTTGAAGTGCAGTGATAAACACGGTTAGGTCAATGCTTCCAATAGATGATTCTGAAAGTTGTTGAATAGAAAGTTTTGTGGAGGAAAGGGTATATCACATCCTGAACACCTGTGAGATAACTCCTTCTGAGTTGCTGCAGGCACTGGTCTCCCCACAACCTCTCGCAGCCCACTGGTATTTTGCTTCTGTGATTTGTTTCACAAATCCCACATTGAGTATAGACTCGCAAAGGTATCACCAGTAGAGGCTGCCAGCAATTTACCAAATCTTCATTTGACTCCCACAAAGGATGAAATGTAAGCCATAGTTTAATTTTGTGATAGAAAGTTCAGGATAGGGATAACTCCATATAAGACATACCACAATCCTGAAAGCTCTACTGTTGTGAATACAACAGTGTGTGTACTGTATGTACAACTGTGCACAGCTCTTTGGGAAGATTTATTACTCTTGGGGGTAATGATCGAGAACAGGAAGGAAAGGGGAGAGCTTAAGATGAAACTCTGAACAATTGTTCTGAGTAAAACTCTAAAAGAGTTGAAATCATCAGGACCCCCAACTCAACCTGTGGAATGATATATGGATTCTGAATTTTGAATCACACTTTAAGATATGACTAAATTTTTAGTGACAAAGATTTCACTGATTGTGCAAAAAGTGATTAGTCTCTCTAAAAGCATTTATGCTCTTGAAATAAAAGTCTGATTACTCAGGTAAGGCAAAGGCAGCCAAAAAGTTCTTACTGTATCTGTCAAGAGGAAGAGGGATCCAAGAGGAGGAAGAGAGGCCAGAATGCTAGAATTGTATGGTATTCCTAAAATCTACAGTTATCAATCTGCTCAGCAGTGGATCAACACCTGATGTAAAGTATAAAAGTGTCCAGGTTGTTCCTGAGTACACGTTGCCCAAGAGCAGCCCCTAGGAACTAGACCACTGATCAGAGATCTGTGCCCTTCCTCTTTCCTCTAGTCATGTGTGTTTGCCCAGCCAAAAGGAGGTGAGACATTCGAGCTTCATGTGGGAATCTACTCATGCTTGAGAAGTGAACATGGCTAAATCTTCAGGGTTAACTTAGCTTTTGCAGAGCAGAATAGAAATTGAACCTTTGACTTCTGAATATATCCATTTTCAGATGACAGAATTCTTACTTTAAAGATGAAAGGACTGCCCAGGTGCCACTGATTGTGTTGGAAATTATTTTCACCAAAGAATGCTGGTATCTCTCCCAATCTGAATTAACAGTCCACCCAGGCTGGAGCCAGGAGTGTTCCCCTAATAACAGAATAATGATAGTACTTCTCATTTCACTTAGGCAACAAATTACACAGCTTGATAGCCTGGAAAATAAAAGCAATTGGTGCCCATAACTCATTTTGTTGTGTGAAGACATCCACTTCATCTGATTTGTGTAAGTACAGCAGTAAGTGCAAATGCTCTGGGAAAAGTCCCATTAATGACACAATATATAACAGCCAGCTCCAGGGTATTAGGCCTAAACGTGAAAACATATATGAGATACAGTTTCTTTCATCATTTCAGGAAGCCCATATTGCTGTTTGAATGTGTATTACATTTTGACATACATTTTGAATAACTAACAGACTACATAATAATGTGCTTCAGCATAACCAATACAATTAAAAAAAGCTCCCTATGCTGTTGTAGTATTATTTTCTTCATGTTTTTAACCCGTTTGCTGATGTGTTTTGGCACTGATTCTGCTGTGTAACACAACAGGATTTTTTGAAATAGCATGTTAAAACACCTCYACCAGTGCATTCCTGCATAATATCTGCCTCTTTTTTCCTTCATTGGCACCAGTACAGTCACATTTGGCACAAAGAAAAGGGTGATATTTCATTCCAGCCATCAGGAAYATCATGCTTTTTTTGGCTTGGCACAGATGTGTTTTTCTCTTTTGCCAGGTTCATGAGAAAGACGTGTTTCTCTAACTTGCACTATTTTTGTCATGTTTGGTTTATTGAGTAGATGATAAATCGCACAATAAGTACTGTTCTTAAGTAGGAAATGTCTCCAAGAAGAAGGCACTTCCGTGGTGTTTTACAAAAGCAGTCAGTCTTTGCTTGTGATCCATAGTTGTATTCTTTTAGCAGAGAATGATATATCTGTGGCAATCAAGGATTTTGTGAATTTTCCTTTACCATGAGAATGTGAATACTGCAGTGCTTTATGGGTTTAAGCTCTTGAGTGGGGGTCAATTAATATATCCAAATGTCCCTCCTGACAAGGATACTTCCGACATTTGACTGTCTCATGGACCTGTTGAAGAKCAAGTCAACAAGAAGAATCTCTGTAAGAAAATCTCTTCGTATGTCTGCAAGTGAGGACATTGCACATAGAGGGCGCAGCTGTTTTGCAAGGTCCAGCTTTCTAAACCTGAAAGGCTGTGAAAGAAGAGGAGCTGAAGAACACATCATATGTGAGCAACAGACATCCAGTGATTCAAAACAAAAACTGGTGAAGATTCTTCGGCTGAATATTCCATGTACCCAACATAGCACAGGATCAGAAGAATAAAGGCGAAATTTAACATTATCTTCAAACATCCGTATGTCCTCCCTCCCAAACTGTGATTTCAAGATGGATGCTACCTGATTATCTGAAATAAGGAGGCATTTCTGCCACTGTTGGGCTAAAAATCACTGCATTTGACCTCACACTGCAGTAGCCACTGCTGAGCTTTCTCTGGAGACCTTCAGACCATGGGACCTGACAATGCATTCTCCAGCTGGATTCTCACAGTATAGTTGAAAACAGCATGTGTGTATGCACTCACATATACGCATACACACACGTGTATGAGTGTGTACGCATGTTTGTTATATCCACTTCACTTTGCAGGTTTCGGTTTACACGACTTCTGGTGGACGATCAGTCTGTCTGGAAGGAAAGTACGCCCGCAAATATCACATGGAACTAGCTGGTTCTGGGCGCTGATCCAGGCAGCGTTGTTTAAAGAATCAAGATCATAGAAACCTTTGGCTGGAAAATTTAAAAAAAAAAAAGTATCACTTTTCATTCTGGAAAGCCACATTCAACTCTTTATGGAAAGTATTTTCAGGAAATACCTGTTGACTGAGCCTCTTAGTTTTAACCAAACCATATTGCTTTTGCAAACGAAAAAGAAAGAAAAGAAATAAGTAAAAGAGTAATATATATATATATATTAAAAAGACTCTGCTTTTTGTCCCAGGGGTTGAAAAAAATTAACTTCAAACTGAATCATTCTATACTGTATGAGAGAACAGAGAAACATCATGCTGTGTGTTATGATATGCATTCTTAGCTAATTATTAACATCTTTGCATACATAATATTATCAGCAAATTTCACTTTTTGGCTTTACTTCAAGTTTAGTTTAATGAGCACAAGTTATCTGACCATGGCAATAAGAGGGAGTATATTGTACTTGACAATGTGATCTTTGTACTGCCCTGGACAAAGGGTCCAATTTTCATCCTGTTGAAGTCTATGCAAGTTTTGCCAATAACTTAACTAAAGGTTAGGTAAGTCTAAAACCTTTTACTGAAAAAAATTATAGTTCTTTTAAGCCACAGCTTCCAATGAGGTCATTGCACTGATGCATCTATTGCCATCTATGTACTAACCCACTTTTACTCTCAGTTACTTTCCACTGTGGAAAGACTGACTGCTCTTAAATTTCAGAAGCATTCTACAAATGCACATATAACAATTTGATTACAAAGATTTTATTTTAAAAATCTTATTTATTTTCATCTTGAATGAACAGATGAAATCTGTCCATCTTGAATCACAGAGTGTTGTTTCACATTCATTTCCAAAGGGACGGATAGATAGCTTAATGCCTCAATTTAGGTCTTAGATTCTTCATCCGAAGTACACAAAGAAAGTATCTATATGGTTTGACTTGAGCTGTATTTGTGGTGCCATTTCCAAAAGTTATAACAATACARAAAATGTCAAAAAAATGCCTTAGCCTTTGAACTACTAGCAGCAGACAATTTTTAAAAAGAACAGGATTTATACATCTAAAAATGTTCCATGGTTTCTGTCACTGGCACACCATGGATCTCTTCATTAAAGGCCCATACAGTTTTAATATGACTCATATCCAATGGTTCACATAACCACAATAAACTTTAGATCTCTTAATATGCCTGTTCCTAATGTTCTTTTTGTCAGAAGAGCAACCAAGTAGTGTTTCTTTTCTTGGCTGAGACAAATAAGCCCTTTGCTTGCAGGAAATGAATGTGTATTTTCTGTGCTTTGGAAAGTTTATTGAATATAAAAAAAGAGAAAATAGAGATGACTTTCTCCTTACAGGCATGTGTTGCATTCCACAAACAAAATACTGTGTAATCAGAGCAGTGGTTGTCTTGCTGCGACACTTTAGTTTTCAGAAAGGATTTATGTTAGTTATAAAAAGTTTTATGTAAGCAGTTAATATTTCTGAACTTATTCTGAACACCGCCTCTTCTATCCAACAACAGGCCAACCTCTCCTCCTTAAAGTGAGAAACCATGAGACATGCAGTACGTGTATGTGGTCTAAGGGTCAGTTACAGCTTTTACCAGATGATCTAGAGTATGTCTTATGGAAAAAGAACAACATTAAGTCTTTTTTCTTGAGGCCAGGAGCATGAGGCAACTGTAGGGGGAACAACAGTTTAAGCTGAGGCTACAGAATTGATCAGACTTGCATCAGCAGATGTTCAGGGACACATGCTGAAAGCAGATCAGTGCCCCCTGGGAAGYGTGGGCACAGAGCACCTCATAGGAGACGTGTGGTGCCTGATGTGACTCACTGCATAAATGAGACAATTTTCTGATTCATATCTGGGAGCCTTTTGCTAGATTGTTCTCTCAAAGAGTAGATGTTTTTCTGCTTCCACTCCCTAATAATAAGAACAGTGTATTTCAAAATAACCTGAATCCTCCATTTGCATCTTCCTCTTTCAGGCAGGATTCTCTATCCATCTTTTTTAACCACATATATAAAAATTTAAAAAGCTAACCAAGAAGAAGAAAGACAATGAAAGCGCCTTTTGAACCTATCCTTTACAGCAGGTTCAACTCAGCTGCTTGACATTTAATAAGCAATATTGATATTATATGAGTTACTATTATTATTATTTTGAACAGATTAGTGTTCTTGCTGATGCTGCTCCGTTTTGGATATATCTCCTCAGGATATTTCTTTATGCAACTGTAAAGTGATCTAGAGTATGATTCTTTCTCAATTAATTCTGGGAGAACAAGTCTGTTTTATTTTCAAATATTAAGGAAAGCTGTTGGAAATTGCCAAGAACATAAATAAAAAAGCTGGTGAATTAGCCACCTGTGTGCAAGTGGTCCAAACTTGGCCCAATGTAGGTCAGACCACCTGGCAGGTTTAGGGAAGGCACCCGACGAAAATAAACCAAGTTTCAAGCAAAGCCTAAATTAAAATTCAGTTTGATACTGCAGTGAGCACACACTCCTTGGGTAAATATGGGAGTCCAGTTCTGTAAAGTGCTAGGATCATTAGTTTTCATTGGTCTGAAGAAGGAGTTCTTAGCATCTTATAAAACAGGGGCAAACACAAAAACGCAACATAATGGACAAATACAGAATGTTTATTTTATACTATGTAGCATTTTCCCAATGTGTTTAAACTATATTGTCTTCCAAAGGAAGCTTTATAATGTCTCTCAATATAATTTTTTAAAGCTTCTAAGTAAAAAGGGGCTATCAGCATCCACTATCAGTTGTGCAAGGTATTGCAATTGTATGTCTGCATATATATCTTAACAGAATCTAGAAACTACAGCACGTATTACAGGTTAGCTTTTCAAAATTTTCTAGCAGTTCTAATGCATTTAGTACCGTTTTTCTTATTTTACCATTAAGCTTCCATTTTAGAGGCCATTCAGGATTTACCATCAGGCAACAGCTAATGTTGAGACTTTCTTTTTTAAAACCAACACTCTATGTTTAAATCTTGGCTCAGATATCATTTGCTAGGTTGTCTTATGGATATTTTATTTCAATGACTGTATGTGTCAAGCCTGCACATTATTCTGGGATGCTTTTGCTCATTTTAAAATATGCTTTTCTACAGTGCTGAAAGTAGTCAAAAAAGTAATGGTGTAGTTGTGAAGGAGGTTGCTAATCTTTTCATGTTTTGATTCAGACGGTATTGACATATAAAGATACGTGTCCTACAAGCCAATTGAAGCTCTTATTTCTGGTTGATGTAGGAAAAAAAAAAGAAAGAAAAATAATAATAAAAAAGAAAGCTTAACAAACAAGTCAGTGTCCTGTGATGACTGGATTCTCTTTGAAATACTGAAACATATTCAAATCTTTAAGCTAGTTCTTATTTCCTTTTTCTTTCTCCCACTTTATTTATTCCATTTCCTCATTTGGTCTGTAGCCTACCTTGTATGTAACTGACTTCAGGTTTTCTCGGTTCTGGCCTTCTCAAATGCTTGGGTAGCATGTCATTCTCCTGATGCCATTTTTTCAGGCATTGTGGCTCATGGATACTGATAGATTTTGTTCCATACTCACGGCCACATATGTAACAAATAATTGTTGGTGGCCGCCTTATCACTGGTGGCTGCAAAAAAACAATAGTAATGAAGAATAAGTACTGTTTTCAATATTAATTTTGAACCTGACAATTCTGAATCAAAACAACCAGGCTGAGAAAAAACTGATTCAAATCTGTGGAATCACTGTTAATGTTCCTATCARTTTCAGTTTATCTGGATTCTGTCCTGAAGCTTTTCAGAAATATTGCCTCATTAACTGGCCATTTGGAACAGGTATGCTCCTTTACTGGACTGAAAACCCATGTGTGTCACCTAAATAATAGCAATATAGCTTGCTTATTTCCACATAGGCTTGTAAGATCATGAAAATGATGACAATACTTYCAGGGAGATTTCTTCTGCTTGATCAAGTTACTGCAATATAGTGAAAATTTTCAGCTTTTTTTTTTTTTTAAATCTACTAAACAAGAGAAACATGGAAAGGAACAATAAAATCTTTCTCAGCTGAACTGTTGATGTGCTAACCCAACAGAAGAAAGACCTCATCTCCAGGTACAGCACAATTAAAGCTTCATCAGACCTTAGTATCTCTCTTAAGCCAAACAGCAAGAGCAACTGTGATTAACATGTGACTGTAGGAACTGTGTTCTGCCACTGATCAATTAACTGGTGGAATTCTTGACCCTGACACTATGAAGGACACTTCAGGATTGAGGGCAAAAGAAGGAACTCTTGCTTGTTTATCCTGAAGATCTTGGTGTGAATCTTGCCAGTGACTCTAGTGAGGGCAGAACCAGACTCTGAGCAATTCATTGTTTCTGAACTGCAGATCTGCTTTTGCTTGTAGAGAGAAACATCTTAACTAAAGGAAAAAAACCCTCAATCCCTAAACCCAGAAATATATATCCTAAGCTTGAAAAATATATAATTACGTGGGATTGCAGATTATGAACTCAACTATGTCTTTAGGCACATCCTGCACTAGGCGTGGTGTCAGTACCAGCCACAACCCAGGAGAAGAGTAAAGCAGAAACATATTGCAAAGATATAATTTTGAGGAATGTCGATTATTCTTGCAATTGTCAGAAATTTCTTCATTCTTTTTTGCAGAACACTAGTAAAATACTATCTATACTATCTATTTCCTGAAAATTTATTAAAGGTAGAGAGAGAATCATGCCAGACCAAACATGGGACTTTTCTCACGTAAGCAACGGAGGTGGAGATTTTATTTTTTCCTCTGCTGGTAAGACAAAGGCATTACCTATTCCAGTATTTATGACTCTATCAGCCCATCAGTGTATTCAAGAAATTCTGGGCAGGTCATTTTGCGTTTATGCTACAGTCTGAAAATGTCATTAGTGAATAATCTGCATAAGCTTTCTTTCCTGTATCACATATGTAAACTCTATTACATGAAGAAATACTGCTCTACAAAGTGGACTTTTGCTGGGAAAAGTTCACTGAATCACAATCACAGAACAGCTTAAGTTGGAAGGAGGCTTAGAGATCATCTTGTTAGCCACCCTGCTCAAACAGAGTAAATCTCTGCATGCTGACCAGGATTATGGTCCCATCAGTTTTTGAATATCTCCAAGGATGGAAACTCTACAGCCTTTCTGGGTAACTTGTTCTGGTAACTGACCACAGAGTAAAAAAGGTTTTTTTCTTATATTCTGACCTAATTTCCTATGTTTCTGTTGCCTCTCATCTTGTCACTGTATAACACTGAGGAAGGTCTGTTTATTTTTTACTCCATTCCATCAAGTATTTATGCACATTGAAATAAAATCTCCCTTGAGCCATCTCTATGCTCCCTCAGCCTCTCCAAATATGTCAGATGCTCCTGTTCCTTGAACATCTTTGTGACACTTTCCTAGGCTTGGTCCGTATATCCATGTCTTCTTAGTATGGAGGAGTCTGGAGTTGGACCAATACTCCAGATGCGACCTCAGCGGTGCTTAGCAGAGGGGAGGGATGGCCTTCTCCAAACCAACAGCAACATTCTTCCTGATGCAGTGCATGATGCCAACAGACTTTTCTGTGATGGGACATTGCTGACTCATGCTCAGCTTCCTGCCCAGGACTCCCAAACCCTTCCTTGCAAAGCTGCTTTCCAGTCAGTCAGCCCCCAACTAGTACATGTATATGGAGATACTCTTCCTCAGATGCAGGACTTGGCATTTCTCATGTTTGGACTTCCTGAGTTTCTTCTTTGATGATTTTTCAGGCTGTCAAGGCCCTTGGACTGGAAGTACAATCAATTTGTGTATCAGCTTCTCCTTGTAGTTTTGTATTTTTGCAAATCTGCTGAGGACAATAATGACGATATTAAATGTTACTGGTCCCCGTATTGGTCCCTGGAATGTATCCCTAAGTGAGTTGTCTCCAGCTGAACTTTGTATCACTCATCAGGGGCATTTCAGTACTCCTGAAATTTGAGGTTTTTCTTACTTTTTTTGCCCTACTCTCTCCTTGCAGGGTACTTAACCCTATCATCACTCCTGAAAAAGCTGACTGTGACCTTCACATCCTTGTCTGGGCTTTCCTTGTAATAATTAATGTGGTCCAGCAGAGTGCCTCTCCGCTTCTTCTTGAAAACCTGTGGTTGTATTGAATGAACTCTGGAAACCTCTTGGATTACTTGTGCTTGCTGCATTACCTTTCCAGTATATATCAGGGGGTTAAAATCCCCTGTGAGGACAAGGTTGTGCAAATGTGAGGCTGCTTTCAGTTGTTAGGATAATGTCTCATCTACTTCTTCCTCATCAAGTGTGCTATGGCAGTCACCTACAGCAATGCCACATGCGTTGCTCTGCTTATGAATCCTGACCCACAAACTCTCAGTTGGCCCACCACTGAACAAAAGTATTCCAGCAACCTGAAATTAACCTGAAAAGTCCTCACACAGAATAGTGAAGTATACCTTATAGAAAGACAGTCACTGAGGACATTTTCAAGATCTCATATGCTTCTGCTTAGTCATCTTGACAACAAAATGTTTCAAATACATACTACCTTCTCTTCCTATTCATAGCTGAATACAGCAAGTTATTTTTAGAAGTCCAGCAACTTTTCAGCGTCAATTTTCACCAAGCTCCTTCTTTCACCTAATGATTTATGCCTTCCTTGATTTTGAGGAGAGACTATATTTGTGTACTGAACATAATCTTCTGAAGATAGTAAAACATTTTTTTGGGGTTTCAGTATGTAACTTTTGGTGATGATAATATAGTGCAAGCTCTTCAAGTTGGGGGAATAATTTTAGTGGATATGCTTGTTATGCATACACTTGCAGCATTTTACAAGTGGGTTTCTAAAAAACGTTGGATGAGAATACTGAAAACATAGTTTACTTTCTACCTTTCATTAGTTTGGTCCCAGCCATTCAGCAGAATAGATGATTTACTGGATGCAAACTGGAAAATAGCAATTTGATTTGCATTCAGTATGCAGGGACTCCCTCCAATGTAGGGAGCAGTATTACAAACACAAATTTACTGCTTCAACCAAGGTTGAAGTCCTGATATATGATGGGTGAAAAATCACTTAAAAATTAAATATTCCCTATTAATGTATCAGTTAAAAAAAAAAAAAAAAAAAGAAATATGGCAACAACTCAGTGTTTTCTACCTTAAATATATTTCCCTAGTGAATAGAAATAGCTTTAAATCTCTGATTCCTTTGGTCAAATCCATTGATACTTTTTCTAAAGTAAATGTGAGTTACTGTACAGTGTTGAACAACTGTTCAGTTGAACAACTGTCAGAACCTGCTAGGCAGAGGTTAATCATCTCCATGCTGTGTGATCTGTATTGCCACAGTTCAAAGCTCCTGAAGTGGCACATTAGGCAGTCTCACCTGAGAACCTGCAAACTGACTGAGCACTATTTTGATCCTTCCAGATCCCGACAAGGCTGGATTTTTTGTTGTGACTGAGGGAAACCTGGCCTGTATCTGAACAGAAAATCTTCTTTTCCAAATTTATCATTTGAGCATAACTGAACACTATCTGGCAAAAGAAATTATTTTAAAAATCTATTTGAGTAGAAATTCTTCCTTTTGATCAATTACCACATATTAAATTTCACACATAAATTATTCTCTGCAAATACACATGCTTTAAAAAATTGAAAATTAAAATGTAAGGAGAATATCTTTAAAATTTGTAGTAACGGCTCACTGTTCAATGGTTACCCAACTTGAGTCTTGAGTATGGTAAGTTTTGCTTCTATTTTTTACAACTGATGGTATTCATCTTTCATTTCTTTTTCTTTTCATAGTGTTTCTACTCAGAATGTCACATCTGGAGGCCTGCAGTTTGAAACTAAGCTATTTTTGGAATTTTCCAATCCAGACTACACACAAGCCAGTGGCTAAACTGTCTGCTTACTGCTTTGTTTTTCACTTTTGAAAAGAGTAGTAAAGAAGGACTGTTCCTAAGGAAATGTACTACTATAAAAATACCTACAAATACCGGACACTGCAGTTAGGTTTTCCTCTGGTGGCTCAATATTTTCTCTTTTTTTAAAAAAAAAATTCTTAAGTATGACTGTGTTACCATGAATGAAGTTATTTAACTCAGAGTGCTATGTAACTAGTATTTTGAATAGACCTGCCACTACCTGAGAGATCAGTTCCAAGCTGCTGCTATGACCTTATATGAGGTCAAACCCTCCTCTTTTGAA
The DNA here is from genome assembly GCA_003342815.1 of Eudromia elegans. Taxonomy (NCBI): domain Eukaryota; kingdom Metazoa; phylum Chordata; class Aves; order Tinamiformes; family Tinamidae; genus Eudromia; species Eudromia elegans. The sequence goes on along the minus strand of PTEX01000199.1, from coordinate 216,079 downwards.
CAAAGCTTTTAATTTCCTCTTCAGTACACCAACAAGATTGGCAACCAAGCTCTCCTCTATCTATTTAACTTAACAGGACAAGAAGAGACTTCCTGATCCAACCAGAGTCCTCATCATAGATCTCATCATAGGCTTGAACTACCCAAGGAACAATGCATCAGAAAAAAACAAACAAAAAGTACAACTACTTAATGACAGCATCATATTATATGAAAGAAACCAATTCCACCCTGCTCTGACAAGTAACGGGCACTTCAAATAACAGATAGAGAGAATCTATAGTGTCTCTCATACCAACAGAGTAATGAGTAATGTTAGGACTGATTGTATGTCTATGTATGAAATGCAATAATAACACAGAATTCTGCCTGATAATGCAGGCAAGTAAAGGTTTTACTCCACTAGAATCACTGGAATACTCTACTTTACTTGTAATGAGCTATCTTAGAAAACAACAACAACAGGATCTAGTGAACATGTAATTCATGTAAATGTGTAAATGCAGAAAGGCAGAAACATCTATCATTCACAATAATAACAGGCAATGAGCTTCACTCCAACCATTCACTCCTTTTTTCTATATGTAAATGTACTTGCTATTAATTTTCTAACAAGAGGTTCAAAATTGCAGCAATTGAGACAAATGCAGTTTGTAATTGACTTCTTACCATCCTTAGAATCATGAGGCATCTTAAGGTATTTACATTTTATGCAGTGGCTAGAGCAAGATATGGCATTAACATTTTGTTATTACACAGTTTTTCAAGACTTCTGTATTATAACACAGAAAAGGGAGGACATTGACATCTTTTTTACTTTATAGCTAGATAAAACAATAGGAAGAAAACAGTAGATGGCAGCACCAGATGCTGGTGATATATCTGACTGGATTTTTAGGATTAAAGTTATTACCATCTGTTGTGCAAAAATTGTAAAATGTATATCCATAGAAAATCATTAATACTTATCTGCATAAGCAGTAGGAAACATCTTAGTCTTTGACAGAATAACAATCACATTCTGCTCTATACAAGTCTGTGTTTCAACAGAACCAGACATCACTGTCTAAGGATATCATAGCATCTAAATAATGTGCAAAAATTAACATTTCTGAGCTAATGCAACACCTCAGAGTCTATTAAGCACAGACTGTTGTTTGCTTTTCACAGCCAGACACAATTAACTCTGATGTTTTCGTGTATTCTAAGAGCTAGGAAAGCTAGTGGAAGAAAGGGCTGAAAAAGGTTGTGGAGTCTCCAGCACTACGGCTCCAAATGAGCAGTACAAAATCATGACCAAACTGAACAAGCACTTGTCAGTATGATATTGGTCTACTGATCCTGCAGTGGTAATGGAAAGAGAGGTCCAGGACAGGGGCACTTCAGTATAAGCTCTTGCAGTTGGAAAGTTTGACATCCTCAGAGTGAGCAAGATGGAAACAGTGTGCTCTATTTTCAAAATGAGGAAAACCCAGCTTTGCATTTCAGGGCATCTTCCCTTATATTTGACAGCAATATTAGAGTTCTGTTAAACATATATTAAACATATATACTGTGCTTTTTTTTTTCATTTTCCTTTCTTCTGGCATTATACTGAATCATGGCTTAWAAAAGATATTATTTAAATGGGCACAGAAATAATCTACTGATTTAAATTCAGAGTAGGCCTGTTAAGTGAAACTTGGACTTCTCTCAAAGTTCTCCTCCAGTAATCCTGTGAAGTCCCTCTAATAGAAATTCCTTTGCCTCTCACCTACATGTCTTACCAGGACACTATGTGAAGTAACATCAGTCCACTGAGAAGAAAGGTGGAAGCAGTTTTAATCTATATCCTTCCTATTCCCTAGGTCTAGCAGACACCTTGAGATCGATGCTGTTCCTGCCATGGCCAAAGCAGACTGCCATTTCATTACTCTGTTTGTATAATTAATAAGAACTGAGTAGCTGGTGTAGTAAAATAAAATCATTTGCTAGCAAAAGGCAGTGAAGACTATACAGTGGATCCAGCTCCTGTCTTGCTAAATATCATATTTGTGGCTCTCTGTGAGCTTAGTGCTCTTCAACATCCTATATTTGTGGAGCTTTCACAAATTTTTACCAAAGGTCTCCATCCTTGGAAAAAAATTCTCTATGTGTATCCTAACAACATAGAGAATTTAAGCCTACAGAAGTTTTCTTTGCAGGCTTCTTAGAAGTAGTCTTCTCATCCTGAAAAATACAATACAGTACAGGATATTGCTTTCACGTTTTCCATTCCTATCTCTGCTTTCAAACTATATCTCTGCATAGAAAGGCAAGTCTAAAAGTACCATAACAAAAGAGCTCAAAGAGGTAAAATCAATCTTTCTTTTTTGAAAGCTATCACTAGTTGGCTCCTTCAGAGTCAATTACACCCTGCCAGCTGTACAGCCTCATTAGTTTTGCTGGGATTGAAAAACCTGTAACTTACTGGAAGCAAATGAGTAAACCTGTTGCTCAGYCACAGGGAGAAAGGCATTCTAATGTATTTCACTCTGGCTCTGCAGAGCTCACAGAAGGAAAAAGTGGTAATAATGTTGTTGTTCCACAAGTCAGCAGATGTGACTAAATATGTGCAGGGAGCAGCTACATTGCGCAAGAGGGCAACATTTTTACAAAGTTTTTCCCTATGCCAAACCACACTCTTAACTTGTTTTTGTATGTTACTATAACTCTGGACATATTTCATGATACGAAAAAAGGAAAAAAAAAAAAAAGCTCCTTTTTTTTTTAAAAAAAAACATACAAAATACTGTGCAGAGGATAAACAACTCTTGGTTCACAAACACATTTTATCATTGCCTTTCATTGTACAGACTCCTTTAGGGCTACGCAAAGTTTTGGCAAATGGTAAAATGTACAATGTAAAGTCACACATGGAAATGTCTAGTTTTCCACAGTCATATATGTACAGTACTTTGCACTATTTATGTGTTCTATGAAATACATTTATGAATTGTGAAAGACTTAGTTATCAGACCTCTTTTGCCATTACCTATCAATCAGTGACCTCAAATAGCATAATGCCAACATGTTGTCACATTGTGTCTGTTCTCATGATAGGTGGTGTACTTCTACTATTTTCATTTTATTTAGCACCTGGAAAACTGAGAAACTGCATGTTTAAGGTTGTGATTTTTAGGTGGTTTTCAGAAACGCTCTGTATAGCATTGCATTGCTTTGGTGACTGAGAGAGCTAACCCTCATTTTCAGAAGTAATGTAGGCAAAAAAGAATACAAGACCGAATGAAAAATCAGGTGATGTATTTTAGACACCAGGACTAAATTTAGATAGCTATCTCTTTACAAAACTCCTGGACAAAAGAGATCTTGTGTGGAAACAAGTGTAGAAAAAATACATTTTCCAAAACTGTGTAGATTTTGGGTAATGTGAATCAGCTTYTTTATTACTAGATCTTGAATCAAATTCAATGGAAAGAAATGTGTAGTCATATTTATTTTGTTGCTGTTACATTCTGAGTTAACTGYCTTTGAACACACAGTCCTCAGTAAGCTCATGTTCCATACCAAGTTTAAGAATAATGGCAACAAATGAAAATCACTGGAGCACTTAGAGTACAAGGGAACATCATATCACATGTTAACTAGATAAAAATGTGTAATAAACTAAACTATGTAACATTCAAAGTATGTCTGAGCTGCTCAACAAGATTTGTTAATGAGTGATATTACATAAGGGTGCCTTTTAGAGACATGGTTCCACAGAAGCAAAGAGTATGAGAATTCAGCTATTTCCTTTCAATAGGAAAACAAAGGAAGTAAATATAAGATTCTTATAGTTACTTTTATGCATGCAGTATTCCCCTTTCTCTGTATTCATCTACATTCAGCAGAGAAGTATTTCCATGAAGATAAAAGACTGTTCTGAAAATAATGTGGTTTTAAACTTTGAGTTGAGAACCTAGCCCCGCCTAGAGCTCCTAACATCAAAACATGCCCAACCCTTTCATAGCACACATACTTAGCAGTTTACCTTGTCTGATATGGCTGGTGCCGCTCCACTCTTCTGAAGACCTTCACCAGAGAGACCAGTGCTTGTTGAGCCACCCTCAAAGCTCAGGCCCCTACCAGATCTATGGGGTTTAGAGCTTGAAACCCCACTGCTATTTCCTTTGCAACTCCTTTGATGCACAGTGAGACGATCAGGAAGAAAAGTCCTGCCACACCTCTCACAAGGCAGGAGCTGGTCTTGAGCACTTCGATATGCTGCCTCATTTTCAGCTGCAAGCGTACAGGAATCACGAGCATGGGCCTCAGGTCTCCTGGGCTCCATTCTTTGGAGATGCCTTGGTAGTTGATTATTTTCAATACGCCACTTCTCTAGGCACTGGGGTTCATGTATGAAGATGGACTGGGATCCAAATTCTCTGCCACATATATAACACACTCTAAAGCCAGGTCTTTTAGGTGGGATGACTGGTCGATTCAGTGGAGTCTTAGACATGACTGAAGAATCTAATTGTTTTGATATTATTGCAGTACCTGGTCGTCTTTTCCTGGGGACCACTTCAAGATGCAGTATTTCTGGCAAAATTACATCAATATCTGACACGTTGGATGACAAAACCTGTTCTGAAAACAAGATGATGGAAATATGAGGATGAATCTCCCCAACACTTCAGCAGAGTTTTACTGGTTTCATTTGGATTCCTTTTCTTTACATTGTTTCCATGAAGGACAAACATTTTGAGATCYTCTCTTAGATGAGACTTAAGAAAGACTGCCATCCGGTGTGACGCTCTGAGATGTGATTCTCTTAATTTATTTCCATGGACCTCAATTTACTTTCTATATGAGCCTGAAACAAACTAAATTCATACATATTCTTTTTTAAAAGTTAGCAATAGATGGTTTTACACTGATGTCAGTATTACTCTATTTTTAAATAAGAGGCAAATAATATCAAATATATCCTACCCCTAATCAATTAACTGCATAATGAAAATCTGAAGCTTTAGACTTTATAGAAGATGTAAAGCCATGACGGACATAAAGAAAGATTTGTATGAACATAAACTGCTGAAATTTACATGGCTTTCAGTATAATCAAAATGTATGATTCATTTTCAGTTACTGACAGAACTATTATCTTGAGGGTAGTCTTTAATTTCTAAGATAGTTATGTTATTAGTTAGATACAATTTCTCTGAGAAAAAAAAAAAAAAAAAAAAAACCAAAAAAATCCCTCCATGAAGGGATGGATGTTAATGTCCAGTCTTCAAAAGGACAGTCAATTAAAATGGAAAATTTTCCCATTCAGGAAGCTGAAGGAAGTTATTAGGACTTCCACTCAGCATTTGTGACATAGTATCTCAAATTCTCTCTGCAGTCTTAGGCCTCCTAGTATAAGACAGACATTAATAAGTGTGACCATTAAGGTCCACTTAAGGACTATTAAGATCATCTGGGGCTGAAACATGCAACATGCTATGAGAGGCATTGTTCAGTCTCACAGGACATGATTAAAAAGAGAATCCAAAAGCACTTTTAAAGTATTTAAAAGGGTTTTTACAGAGGAGATGGAGCCAGACATACTTGAGAGTTGCACAGGGATAGAACAAGAGGAAATGGTCATGAATTGCAGTAAGAGAAATTTGGACTATGTATACAGAAAAAAAAATATCCTTTATTGTGAAAGTGAATAAGCACTGAAAACGGACTCTCCATCTTTGGAGGTTTTCAGAACTCAACTGGATAAAGCCCCCAAAATTTTTCTAACTTTGAAGCCAGCTCTGCTTTGAGCAGAAGGTGTGTGTCACTGTGACTTCCAAACAAAGTTATTTTAACCTTGTCTCCAAGGTCTGATCACTAATGCTTCAGTATATGTTTCCAATTTCTCCTAAATCAGTACAGATCAAATTTAAGGTCATCATGCATCAGTACCATGCCAATTACAGGCTGCCATTTTAATATTTTTCACTGTGAAACACATTCACTTTAGATAAGAGCTTGTCAGTAGCCTGAAAGACATTTCAAACCACACGAAAGAATTAAAATATATCTTATTGGATCTTTCTGATTTTCTACAACATATTTGATACCACAAAAAATTTGAAGGTCTGTCCATCTCTGAAAGTCAAATAGGCAGACCAAATTCTACTCTGCTGTAAATCTGGATTTTGTTATTAGCTTCAATGCAGATGTACACACATATCACCTTGTCTAACATTTTATACGACTGGTTTGCACAAACAAGCTTTCTATATTTTTATTATAGGAATAGCACTATTTTGAAGTTAAAATTGAATAAAAAATATGAAGTGGATCTGTATTTGGAATTTAAAATCCAGGACTTCCTGTTTACAAGAGTCTAAGGCTAACGTAGCTATGGAGTAGCTGAATTTTGTTGATGTAAAATGTGAAAAGAGAATCAACCCCTGCGGTACAAAAGATAAATGAAAAATACTTAAGTACTTGACCTCTCATAAAATCAGTTTTACACTCAAATGTCCTTTGATTACCTTTGGAGTATCTTGCAGTAGAAACAATACGTGCCTTGTCTTAAGAAAATACAGGAAATCTTGACTATTCAAGATGACCTAAGACTTTCATTTTGATCAGTTTTGCATATGTGATACTTAAACAAATATCTTACTGAGAATTACTTTTTATCTCCATGACATCCTTCTTCCAAGCATTTGTGATTCAGTGTTTACTGGAAGACAAGTTCATGATCACAGAATGTAACAAACTTGAAAATCCAGACAAGCTACTGGCACATGAATTTGATTCTGTACAAAAGAAACAAACATAACACATGTAAAGTAAATGACTAATTACAATTGAATTTTTGAGCAACTATACTCAAGTGGACTTTAATTTCTTAATGAAGTTACAGAACCAAATTAGCAGTGAGGTTTACATCATAATAAGTAAAGTGTAAGCAAAGAAAAATAGGAGAAAATTGCTTTAATCCTCAATATAAGGCAAAACATTATCATTTCTATTAAGAATTCCATGTATACATAAAGAGTAGTATGAGCTCCAAGATAAAAGTCTTGCCTCATATTTTGTTTAGTGGAATCATACATTATATTTGGATATGAACTAAAAAGCAAAGGCCTAGCAAAGTTGTGCTTTTGAATTCAGAATTTATGCCCAGTCTTGAGTTCAATTTCGTAATGTGTGGTTTTTCAAAATGATTTTTTTTTTTCTGTTTGGCAACTACAAAAATAGACTTTTAGGGACAGAAGTAAATATTAGTTTTCACTTGTGTTAGTACACCACAGTTCTGGGAGTGTGGGCTAAAATTTCTCCTGAGTCACTTAGCAGTAAATGAGCTGAGAGTTGTATCACAAACAGAGGCCAAATTCTTGAGCAATAACTATTTAAGATGAGCTTTACTGAYGGAAAAGGTGAATAACAAAGTAAGAGACAAACAGCTTGACTTACAAGTCCCACCTGCATCTTACAAATTCTGTTTGTAAATATAGCAAAGTGTAATATGCCAAGAAAAGCCAGGCATGGCAAAAACAGGACAAAATTTTACAACTATGAGATACTGATTTGCAGCTAATTTTCCAGAATTGAGAGAAACTTTGAAAATTTTGTGTTTCAACATTCTTAGAGTCCAACTTAAAATTAACAAACAGATTATCCTATTAATCACTTAAATTGTAATTGCTACAGCATTGTCTGTGAATTGTCTGTGAAASACATTCTTGAGAGCTGTGCTGCCGTCCAGAGGGACCTGGACAGATTGGAGAGTTGGGCAGAGAGGAACCTTGTGAGGTTCAACAAGGACAAATGCAGTGTCCTGCACCTGAGGAAAAATAACCACAGGCACCAAGACAGATAAGAGCCTGACCTGCTGGAGAGCAGCTCTGCGGGGAGAGATTTGGGAGTCCTGGTTGACAACAAGTTAACCATGAGTCAGCAATGTGCCCTCGTGTCCAATAAGGCCAATGGGATCCTGGCCTGCATCAGGAGGAGCGTTGCCAGCAGGTCGAGGGAAGGGATCCTGCCTCTCTACTCAGCTCTGGTGAGGCCGCACTTGGAATATTGGGTCCAGTTCTGGGCTCCCCAGTACAGAATGGACGCGTAGCTTCTAGAGAGGGTCCAGCATAGCAGCAATAAAGATAATTAAGGGACTGGAGCATCTATCATATGAGGAAAGACTAAGTGAGCTGGGTCTGTTTAGCCTAGGGAAAACTGAGAGGGGATCTGATTAATAAGTACCTGAGGTGAGAATGTGGGGAAGACGGGCCCAAACTCTTCCTGGTGATAGTCAGTGACAGGACAAGGATAATGKGTACAAACTGAAACACAGGAAGTTCCATGTCCATGTGAGGAAGAACTTCTTTCCTGTGAGGATGACAGAGTCCTGCAACAGGCTGCCCAGAGAGGTGGTGGAGTCTCCTTCTCTGGAGATCTTCCAAACCCACCTGGATGCCACCCTGTGCCACATGCTTTAGGTGTCCCTGCTGAAGCAGTGAGGTTTGGACTAGACGATCTCTAAAGGTCCCTTCCAACCTCAACCAGTCTGTGATTCTGTAATTTTTTGTGTGATTCTGTGAATTCAAACACAACTATAGACTAAAAGAGAACTATTCCATGTCTTTATGTATTTCAAACACAAAGGTGAAAAAAAACTTATGTCCAACTTATGCTTCATTAAAAACACTTGTAGCTTCACAGTGTTTAAAATATGAGTTACACTGTACAAAAGTGATGTGAAATGAATACTCTGCTTAATAAATGAAAATGACTTTCCCTAAGACTGTTGCACATGGTTAGACATGTCAAAAATAAATTCTTTCCCTTTGATTCTTATGCTTCTGCCTAAAGCAGAAGACATTTCTCTCTTTAAGTTCATCCAGAATCCCAGGACCAACATATGAGAATGACCTTTTAATGTCTAATTGTCTTCAGCAAATCAGTCGTTCATCATTGCCTGATCACTAGGCTTTCTGTTTGTTATTGACTTAATACATTGGCATATATGCATATTTTGCAGACAAGTCTTATTAGAGGCAGAGAGTTGTGTTAAAATAATTCATGATACGTAAATTTGGAATCCTTTTCTATTTTTGCAAGCTGCTGTCAAGGTCTTAGCTTTCCCTGTTTGTTAATTAAAGGCTGCAGAATTTTTACTTAAAGGTTTTCCAAGGACTTGCACCTTCATGCTTGGCACCCTAGTGAAGGTGCCTTTTCTATGACTTAGAAAACCTTACTAAAAAATCATCAAAAAGAAGCACTTCAGACAGGACTCACAGAGCATATTTTGCTCTAGATTTGTCAAGAGACCTATTTCCTTCAAACATTTCATTTTTTCAGTGTGCTGCCCATCCTCTAAAGCAGCACTCACATTTCTGGCTTAAATATTCGCACAGTTGCATATTCCAGGGACATTTGTGATACTTTCTCATTTTATAAAACATCCTGTGAAGATCAGGTTTGTATGCAAATCAGAATATAGGAAGACAATCAAAACCAACCTGCAACATGTCTCTGTAAAAGAGAATTTTAAAACTAGGTGATAAAAAATCAATTCCTGAGAGATTGTAGACTTCTCAACACTTAACTTCTCCTGTACAATTCTATTACATAACTGCTGTCTACTGAGTAATATTGTAAAGGACAAGGTTGCAATCTTCTTTCATTCCTGAAGGCACTGAATGTTCATAGGGGCTACAGAAAATTTAACACTGAGATTTTATCACAGGTATCAAAAAGGATTTTTGTCCAATACCTGCACAGTGAAAAATTGCAAAACATTCCATGGAAAATGTACTAAAAATAACAATCAAAGAAACAAAGCTTAGAAGCAGTTTGGACAATAGCAATTAATAACACACAAGCAGCTACCTGACTTCAGAGTGGTGCTGTCCCATTCTAAAGAAGAATTTTTTCCRTCACCAGTTACGTCCCCTTTCCCTTTTATTCTTTGTAGAAAATATCAGAAAAGCTCTTCATAAAATAAATACAAAAGCCTTTTCCTTATTTTAGAATTTCTAAATTTTCTGACCCTGACTTTTCAAGAGGCTGATCATTTTGCACCACAAACAGCTACTGCATGACACTGGCAGGCCCAAATGGTAGTGTACATTGAGGCAGTTGTGTATACAAAATTTAAATGCATTCACAAACTAGTGGAGGGGCTGCTGTACAGCAAAAACCTTTCAAAGACTGGGAGAGTTTCCAAGGCGGGTGGCCTATTGAATGAATCCAAGTTGGAAGTAGCCAAGCTCTTTAGGAGGATGAAGAGAATGCAGAGCCAGGAAAACATTAAAGGGTCACAATGAGGGAGGAGATAAGGGTTATTGGAGGGTCACAGGAAGGGAGCATCAAAAAGTTCAACTATATTTCAGGGAACTTCTGCACTTTGCAAGGCTGTACTGCTAACTACATGTCCTATTTACTCATTTATGTCAGAAGGATATTTTCCCTTACCTGAGATAATTTTTAAAGCAACAGTGGATAAGAAAATTACTACTATAGGAAGAATGTTAGGTGACTAAATGCATTACTCTTCAGAATGAATCAGTCAATAAAAGACACTATAAACAACCTGTTAACAATATAACCTATTGTTGGATTTCCAAGCTTGCTATTGTAAATACTTCATAACAGAATTATTCTTCCTTGTGGGGATTACACCATCTGATCTACATTTATTCCTGCCAAGCTGACTGTTGTTATTTGGAAAGTTTCTATAAATTCASTGTGAAATGAAAACGCATATGAGCAATTCAAACCTTTTCTCCAAGTCAGTGATAAAGACACAAAAATAAGTTAAGACTGGGATTTAACATTTCTTTTAAAAACATAAAACTTTGTTATTTTTCTCTTTTAAAAATGTTACATGTTTTTAATAACATGAGAATATAGAGCTAGTATTTGGATGTAGTTGTTGGAAAATATTCTGCTCCTCTGTAGTTTGAGTGAATGCTGCGATACTTAATAAATACCTCATGAATTGTAAATGACAGAGCTTATAAAAATAATATATTTGATTTAATATAAAGCAACAAAAATACAATGGCTTGTTCAACATCAGGCTGAAAGATTCCCTTTATGCAAAAGAGGAAAGAAACAGAAGACTGCTGATAGTTTAATAATTATTTTGTCCTGAGGGGAGAATGGGTACTCTGGCACACCTTATTTTTTAGATCATTCAGTCCAAAAACTGAAACAAGTGCATTGTTACCCAGGTTTTAATAACACTCTGTTCTCTTAGCTGTGTGATTCAACCTATCGGCAGAAATTTCTTCCCTAAAATGGCCTTGGGTCTTCCCTCATGTCAGTGTTGGAACTTGGAAAGAAAATTGACACACGCTTTTCCTATTTTGTGTATTAAGCCCTTCCTGAAGAGTGACCCTTTCTATTTCTCATCTGTCCTGATTCTCTCATGTAAACAATTCCTCCAAACCCATTATCGGGTCATTTTACAAGCCTGGATTTCTCAAATGAACAGAATAAAACATATTTGCATTAGCTGGGGGATTAAATTGGCCGTTTCCAACAGCTCCTCAACACTACTGCTTTTGAGTTAGCTAGAATTCCACATGGAGACTTCAAGACTGAAAACACANAAAAAAAAAAAAAAAAAAAAAAAAAAAAAAAAAAAAAAAAAAAAAAAAAAAAAAAGAAAAAAAAAGAAAAAAGAAAAAAACCCAGAGTTTACCTTGTGGGGGAACACATCACATGAAGTGTATGGTTGTTCATTAGGCAAGGAACAGAATCAGTTGTAAAAATCTGGGAAATCTGTGTATTATGTGTTACGCATTCTTATGAAGACTGACTGACATCACAGCCTTCCATTTGCAGCTGTATCAGACTGTAAACCCTATTTCAAATATATCGGCATGTTACATCCTTTGTTCCCTCTTGCCTCTGCTGAAAATGACAAGATAAATCCCTGCAACAAACAACACAGAGCTAAACTCACGGAACTTTCAAGCTTACACATCGTGAAGAGCAGCACATCCTTGCACATCCCACTCCTTGTAAAAGAGTAACGATTTTCAATTGTAAAAGGGGAAGCGGAGTACATAGCTTCCAATTCAGATATGTCAGATTCAAGAGTTGTTGGGTATGAAAGCCCTTATTTATGCTTCCTTATTTAGTCTTCCCTTTGTYTCCCTTCAAGACTATATTTGAGCTTGCCTGCTCATTCTGCCTCTTGATCATTAAGAGCTCCAAGTCATCAATTCTGCATTTGTAATGCCAGTTACTGCTATAGGAATCAGATTGCAAAGGTGACTCATTTCAACTGAAATAAACTTACAAGTATTCAAAAAAAGTTATATCACTTGTACCACCTAATTTCATTGTTCCAGAAATTGTATTTTAAATTATTTTTAAATTTTAAATGTATTTTAAAATATTTTAAAAGAAACATCAAGCAACAATAAACTGAACTACAATAGTGGTCATGGATACTAGTTTCTCAATCTGGGCTGGATTCCTTAAAAAATACAGAGAACAACTCAGCCTAAGATATGAAAAAGATGCCAGGTAGAGAAAATAAACACACAAACTAACAAACAAACAAACATAAAAGAGAAATGAAGTGATCTGCTCAACTTAATGCATCTAGCAGAAGAAGAAGGAAAAGAATGGAAATTTTCCGACATCCGGTAGCGTGTCTCAATACTAATTGAACCTGGTCACAGAGTTTTCAAAGGCTGATCCCTAACTTTATAAAAGGATTTTTGTTATGTTTACACATGAAAGAGATGTCAGAAGGGACCAAACTTGCATCTTGTTTTCAGTGCCAAAGAGTTTTTCTTTGGGCTCTGTTTCCAAATAAAAATATTTTCTATGAGGCTTCCCATTATTCTTTAGGGGAAATAAATCTAAATGACTATTTCAAGCAGTGTTTTTTCCTTGTGCTAAATGTTGTTTTGGATTGCTCAATTATAAATCTTCTTAGAAATCTCTTAAGACAAAATAATCATAAATTGGACAAAAGTATTGGACAATCCGCAGTATCTTACTGCTGGATGTGTTTTTCACTGACAGATAAAAGGGAAGAAAACATTGCTAGGTTTCCAACAATATTTTTAGCAAATTAACCACATATTAAAATTCTCATATTTTTTCAGCTCAGCACTGCATTTTCTCCAGACCTCCTGGCTGGAGAAGTCTCCTCTGATTAGTGTTAGAGACAAATTTTCATTTTCAGTGATGTGAAAAGAAGAAACTATTATCTGATTGAACCTCAATAAAGATCACGCAGATGTTCAAAATCCATAGGTTTCTATTTAACTTTTTGTATTATCTTGACAGAGCTAAAACCACTTTTCAAGTACGTCCTACCTCATGAAACAATTGCAAGGTTTAAAGACGCAAATATTGGCATGTTCACCCACTTCTGGCAGCTGCAAGTCCCTGTAAGCCTCTAAATTGTAACATCACAGCAGCTTGGCTTAGTTATTTTATGAGTAATGCACACTCAGGAACATCCAAGTATGAAGCTTGTTCCACCACAGGGTCTAGCTGCACGTATAGCAGTAACATCTCCCCAGCACATCTCCATGTGCAGCGTAGAGGTTGATGATTACACCTTCACTAAACACYGGTGCACTCAGACGAGGACAAAGCAAATATACTTGAAGAAAAAAAACATATCAAATTAAAAGCTTTTTGTTTCCTGATAAATATAAATTGGCTAGAACAGATTGAGAATATTCTAACAAGCAGTTTTCCAACCAATAGGTGCTCATTTGTCAAAATTAAAACTTTCTTCAAAGAAGTACCTGCATTAATTGCAAGGGAGTAAGAGAGAAAATGTGTGTCTGTGTGTGTGTGTACGCGCGCGCGCAAAGGCTTATTAGAAAACAAGAGAAGTAAAATCTCTAGCCTTGAGGTTTCTATATTTTTTTTTATGACAGCTTCTTAAAGTGTTTAAAATGGGACAACCAATCTAGTTAGAGATTCTTGTAATCTTCCTCTGACCTACGTTAAGTGCCTATGTCTATCTTTGGACCAGAGTCACTTCCTATCTAAAACTTTACGGGCCATCCAAAATTCACTAAAGTCAATAGTAGTCACAATCTATATGGATTTTGAGGCAACCACATGTATAATTAGGCAGTACCAGTAAGTTCATGATGGTATTGCCAGAGAAAGCTGTTTAGTGAACCAGCAGTGCTATCCTCTACTTTGACCTCCTTTGCCCGAGTGTAAGAAAGAATTCTTTAGATTTGAAATAAAATTCAACCCTATTTGATGGAACTAAAACTATCACTAATTGAGATATAGGTAGAACATTAAACCTCTTTATATTAAAAAAATACAATGTATATTTCCTTTTGCACCTATTTAAAACAGTTCTTTACAGAAGGTGCATTCTATCTAGCAATGCACAGTAACTTTTGAGAATGATGATTACTTTGCAATAATGAAAAAACTCACAAAACATACGGGCAGAAGTCTGAGACAACTACAGATATTGGGGGTTAAACAAAGAAGCATGAAAAAATTCTTGCTTATCATCTGGGCTCTGTATAGCGTAACTGTAAATTCATCTGGTTAAAAACCACTGCTTGGTCAGGTAGATCCTTGGAGATCAAGTAAATGGAAAAATCAATTTAAAGTCAAAACAAAACAAAAAAGAAACAGTAATGAAGTCATTTAAGTTAAACTATATTTAGAACAACCATTTCACTGAGAGTATCTTGAGACACAATGCTGCATACATTGTGTCATCAATTTCAAGCTAAACCACTTGGAAATTAACGTTTTCTGTTTCATTTGTGCTTTCCAAGCAAGAAATTTCTACTTTTTACAACAAACCTCTGTATTATCCTTGCACATCATATTATTTTTCAGGAACACAACTGAATGAGATCCTTTCTGTGATAAAGAGTAGTGAGAATTATGTGCTACAGGATGTGTGATTTCAAGCTGTTGGAATCCAAAATGTTTGCCCTTTAGAATTCTAATTGTACTCTTCGGTCTTTTAAATCGCTCACATAAATGACGTCTGTCAAGGAAAGAGTTAGAAGTTAAGAAATTAGAATATCTGACTTGGTATATCACGGATTTTGCCAAGCAGATCTCTGCAGAGAGTAATTCCAGAAAATAAACACACTGACATTTCCCTAAGCACTCTTACATGGTAGCTGATCTGAAGGGAGAAAGAAAATTAAATCTTCACTCATTGCCCTTTCTACTCATTTACAACTGGGCCCATGCGACCTGTGGGAATCCTGTCTTTGGCTACCTTGATATTAGGTACTGGTCTCGCAGGAAGGGGACCGGAGTTAGAGGACTAAATTATTTAATCTTTTGTTATTTTGGATTCGGATTATTATCCGTATTTTCAGTTGAATTTCAGAAGAAAATCAAGGTTCTTACAGATTATGTGGTTTACCCAAGAGCACACTACAAAAACTAGTGTTTGTACCATTGCAATCGCCCATGATCATCAACTAGGTCATAGAGTTTATTTAATTTCTAGCCTGAAGAAAAATCAAAATATCTCTATAAAACTGTGATCTTTCCACTCTGAAGAGGTACACAAAGTAATTAAGATTCAATGCTTAARGATGGAGAAAGGGTAAGCACAACATTATTTCCTAAATATTACCTTTGGTGTAAAGAATGGATGGAAGCACCACTTTTCCAAGATCTTGCCTTTTCTGATGACGTATTTCTAGTTGTCTTGTCTTCTATAAACCAGCCAAAGCACAGAGTTAGGTAAATACCTGTGAAACAGATTTTGTTCTGATTCTGTCAGTAGACTTTTTCCTGGGTTCTACCTTTTTGATTTTTTACCCTGGGATGGACCTGGGCCTCCGCAGTCCGGTCAGTGCTTGTGCCATGGTGACAGACACACTGCCTTTAGAGTCCATCGTTGCCCAGCAACCTGTCAACAAATGCAAATTTTGCAGGCTTCTCTAGTGCTGATTGGCCATGCACTGGGCATAATAGAAAGAAGGAGAAGTTTGGCTCAGTCAGTAAGAAGGGGTGTCAGGGAAGCTCCCAGGAGCCCTCATTTTTGGCAAAACTATTTCAATGTTTGAGATTTCTCCCAATTAAAATTTGCAACCTCATTATTTTCTCATAGAAAACAATACTGCAAAAGTAATAATAAATAACTACTGCAGGAAACCATCCTGGGCTCTAAAATTTCCATGGTAAGTGTCTTTCTGGCAGAGTACACATCCATATTGCCTCTTTCATTTCATCCCTTTCTATACTGAAAATATAATTCCTCAATTATTGAAAACCTGAAAATACATAAGAGACTCTGTACTGATCCTTGGCAGGAACAACATCTCCTGCAACAGAAGTTTACTGCAATAAAACTCTCATATCAGTTTTGTACACCATCGGTGTGGACGTTCATTTCAGTCTGTACACAATAATTAGGTATGTGCTACTTGATTGCATGTTGACAAAGACAGTCATCAACTGACAGTCTGTTACCAGCACCATTCACATCCACAGCTGCTTCTTAGCTGATTGAATTTCAGTTTTGGAACACTTGCCTGCTGAAGACAGAGTGTTCACAATGTTCTCAAGAAGATACCAAGGAAATGTCAGGGCCTGTTATGTTCTTGAAGAAGCCCTGATTTTCCGAGGCAGAAATACAAAGAGACTCCRATATTCTGAATGGTCATTTGCAGTTTATTTTTAAGGGATCATTAATAATTACCTGATCTAACATATTGCAAGTTACTTAACATATTATATATAACATATTTATGTTATATAAATATATATATAACATACTTATGTCATAATATACTATTATATAAATGATACAGCATTTTGATCAGAAACAATTTTAGTTATGAATCTACATACATAAAATATACAATAGAAAAATGAAAATTGTGTTCATTAGAAGAGAATACTGCAGTTATAGAGTCATAAGGTAAGAAACATGAAGATTACGACTGTCCCTTGCTTCTTATGTCTAAGAGAAAAAAACATAATCAGAAATGAAAACATGCTGCCATCTTGCAAACACTTACAAACTTAAATTCATTTATGTATGTCAGGAAAAGATAAACATATTTTTCCCTCGATTCCCTAAGATTTYAGGTTGGAACTCATATCGGTGGTAGACAGATAAGAATGTTGTTTCTACTTCAGCTCTGCCAGATAACATTTTATGTGCCTGGAAACAGCACTATTCACAACACAAGATTATCAGGAAAAAGTAAAAGAAATATGCTTCTTCCTCTAAAAAGAGAAAAAAAAATCTTTAGATCATTAGAAATGATGAAGAAAATAAATATTACTTCTAATCCAATAATAATAATTAAAATTCTAAATTCTAATCAAGGATATTTCACATCAACGTAATAGAATATATTCCATATTACAAGACAAGTTAGGAACAGAATAATCTTTAAATAAGTTAATACGAATACCAAGTATGGCATATTTTTAAACAAATCTAATCACACCAACAATATATAGGAAATGGAAGTCAGTGTTCCAGCTAAATTACAGGCTTACATTTTGCATTTGTATATTTGTGTGTGCATTTAGACATTTGGGCTCTTGAAGAAAAAAATGGACAGCCTTGAAAAATACATTTTTTTATCAGGTACCACAATGTGACATTCAAATAGCTAATCTGCACAAATCAGTGCTACATCAATATGACTATATTGATTTTGTATATTAGCTTACATACTGTCATACGTAACAGGCCAATAACAAATTGCCCATTGCTTCAGCTGCACGGTTAAGAGTCTTTGTCACTTTAAAATGGATAGTACGAGTTTGCCTCTAATCTCTTTTTTCTTGCATTTTCTTTTTACTTCATCATTAAATCTTGATTAGATAAAATATAAAAAAAMCACACAAGAATTATTTTTACCTGAGGAAGAACAAGAAAATAAATTTCCACAAAACATCCTCTTTAAAGACAGACTAAACCATATAATCAGCAAAAAGCTCCCTAGAACAGGCTTTATTATATGAATTTAAATTGCATGCACATATGTAGTTTCTGAGAATTTATACAGGGAAGAATATAATCTGATCATTATTTTATTTTTTCCTATTACTTATTCAATAATAATGAGCTCAACATCTACCAAACAGAGCATCCTGGAACATCAATAAAGATCCTAGAGGAGAGCTGACAAACATAGAAAATTATGCTAGGATATCCATGCATTTCATAATTTCCCAAAGGTCTGAGACAAATATCAATAAAACATTTATATTTAATCAAGACAGGAACATTCACAATAAACTTACCTGGTAAACATTTTTATAATTGTCAGGACTACTAATAACTCTTTTGCTTCTATTGCCCTATTTTTTATCTTGCAAAACTCTGGGTGGGATGCTATTTGGAGGTCAACTTGGAAGAAGCACAGGAACAATAAACAAATGAAGAATATGAAAAATGCCTTAAAAATAGCTAGGATGGGGTGAAGGTAAGGGGTCATAATTTCCTAGGACTTCTTTATTTTTATTGTTTCTTTTAGGTTTTTTTTTTACAGAGAAAAAAATAAATTAGGAAAGTCCATCTTATTACACATTACCTTTACTTTGCAGTTTGCTTTCTCAAAAGTTCACAATGGCTTCTCCATTCCTGATGTTTCCTTGCTGTAGTGTGCTGCACAGTGCTGTTGGATTCACCTAAGACTTTCTTAATTAAAACATGCTTTGACAACGCAAGATTTAAAAACTTGACTCTTTAGGCCATAAAAATCAACCTACATTTAACTTCATTCAGTTGCTATAAAGCAATTAATTGGAAGACTAATGTATTTATTTTGATATTGTTTTGGTAGATAATGTCCTTTTATTCTATGGGGCACTACAGAGAACACAGAGAAGCACACCTTCAAAGCATCTGAAAGGATATCAGGAATTACATTATTCTCTGCTGGAAATGCAGTTGGAGAACTTTTATTTCTGGAGAAAGAAAAAGGTTACACTGAAACAAGGGAACTGCAAGGTCCTGTACATGAGAAGGAATAATCTCAGATGTCAGTATGGGCTGAGGATCGACCTTCTAGAGATCAACTCTGCAGAAAAAGACCTTGGTGTCATGGTGGATAGTAAGTTGATCATGAGGAAGCAGTGCGCCCTCATGGCCAAGAAGGCTAATGGAATCCTGGGATGCATTAAGAAGAGCGTCTCCTGTAGGTGAAGGGAGGGGATCCTGCCCCTCTACTCAGCCMTAGTGAAGCCACACCTGGAATACTGTGCGCAGTTCTGGGCTCCCCAGTACAAGAGGGATGCAGAGCTGCTGGAGAGAGTCCAGCACAGGGCTGAGGAAAAGCTGAGAGAGATAGGCCTGTTCAGCTTGAAGAAGAGAAGGCTGAGAGAGAATCTAATTGGCTGGCCTCTTTTCAGTGGTGGCCACTGATAAGACTAGAGGAAATGGCCACAAACTGAAGCATCAAAAGTTCCACAGGAACTTAAGGAAAAATTTCTTGGCAGTGAGGGTGACAGAGCCCTGGAACAGGCTGCCCAGAGAGGTTGTGGAGTTTCCTTCTCTGGAACTCTTCAAGATCTGCTTGGACAGAATCCTGTGCCACATGCTCTAGGTGTCCCTGCATGAGCAGGGGTGTTGGAGTAGAGGGCCTCTTGGAGGTCCCTTCCAATCTTAAGGATTCTTTCATTCTATTCTATGAAATTGAATAAACTTTGACCTATTTTTTTATTATCATTTCTAATGGGCAGCCAGAAGACAGAAAAGATTATGTTACAGCTAAAAACACAGTTCAGACATGTACAACCAGCTTTCCCTTTGAAGCTGGAAGTTTTCCCAGGGAGATGGATATGGCTGCAGCTGAAGCAACAATAATTTTTCACACAGTGAAATACTACCACACACTCCAAGGCTGGAATATTAGCAAATTACAGAGCATTAGTGACATTTCACTGTTGTGGTCACCTGGAAATAGCTACTGCTTCTTTTCCATAAAACATTTAAAAATCACTGTTTTGCTCCTATGGCATCTTCAGCAGCTTCATTAATTATATCACATGCTAGTAACACAAATTAGGAGGAGAAATGTGAAATCTTTCAAACTAAAACCATTAACAAGAGAAGTTCCAAGAYGGAGTTTTAAGACTGCAAAAAGTAATAAAGGGATGGAAAGAATTCTTGTGTTTGGCTAGAAAAGAACATACACAATATGTAGAAGAAGTAACAAAAGATTAAATAACAGTGTAAAGACTGTGAGATGTGAACTTTTTAGAAAAATACTTTCATGAAGACAAATTTTAATTAAACCATAGAACTTCCCTGTCTTGGCAAAGAAAGTAAAATCGTTATGAGAAAATTTCATAGGCAAATTTTTCCTGTGAATTCTTGTCCTCACTCTAGCCATTAGTCATATAATGCTCACCACAAACATGACAATTTATATTGCCTTGGATACTGCTCTGAGTTTATACTCCCTCTCCTGGACTGTTGTTGCAATTCATGGTAACCAAATTTATTGGCCTACGTACCTTGAGAGCAGCTTGAGAGTCATCACTCCTCACACACTAGAGCTCTCTGCCGTAAATTTTCTTATATAGACTGCCAAGAATATCAGATGATTTGGATATGCAGAAAACAGAACACCTTTGCCTGCAGTTCAAGGCTGTCCAATGTTCCCCTATACAGACTGTACATTTCTTTCAGCTCCCTTGGAGTGGTGACTCACTGAAGTCTGCCATTTCACTTGCTGTCTCATTTTCACAGAACCCCACATATGCAGCCACCGTTGCCAAATCTTTCCTAAGAACTGGAGTTACCTTGTACTCAAGGCAGCCTACTCAACCATGCTATTTTATTTTCACTCAGTCAAAAAAACTACAAAGATCTCCCTAAGATCCTGTGTCCTAGATACTCCTAGCATCAGTAGAGAGATGCAAACTGCAACAATAATCAGTCAACTTAGGGACAAACCCGCCTCAAATTCATTATCACTACAACTGCACTGCGAGAGGGCCTAACTACACATAATATACTTAGAATGAGGCAATTGAGGCAGATGTTTGACCTTTAATGACTCATATTACTCCACTGTCTCGACATAGCTTTTTTTTTTTTTGCACATCCTTTACGTCTTACACATCCCCATTACATCACAAGTATCCTTCACATGGATGGAGAAAAATAATAGGTCACAGAGGACTCTAGCATAGCAGAAAAGACATAGCAAGAAGAAGAAAAAAAAGTTTGTAGCTCTATAAATTTGAGTTAAAATAATAGCAACAGATTTAAACCAGCAAGATACCATCTTTCAGAGGACAATCTTCTAATTGATATAGAATTAGTCACCTCTTGAATTTATTAAATCAAGTCTACCTGAAACTGGGAAGTATATCTTTGTGCTTACTACAAAACCAACTACAGGAAATACTATGGCCTATGTTACACAGTAGGTCAAACTAACGATCTGTTGATCCTTCCTGGCTCCAAGATCTATGAATCACGCAATTTCTCCTAAGCAGTCCTCACCAGAATCTAAGCCTCACTGACTTTAGACCTCTACCCTATCGATTTGCAGTTATAAATGAAAGATTTTTGATATTTTGGCCCACCAGCCTACCATTTACATTTTTTTTCACAGTATCCCCCCAAAATGAGTTTGAAAGTAGTACAGCTACAAGTTCCCTATACTTATTCTTTTTCCTTCCATAAACTACTTTGGAAAGTAAATGAGCCAGGAACAGTGTCAGCTAAAAGGGCAGATTTTCAATTCTTGCTTAAAAATCACACTTAGGCAAGATCCAGAATTTTATTACAGCTTAAAAATATGAAAATTACACTTTAGCCAGTTTTTCTGCCACAATCCTCTAAGCCAAGATGTCACAAGAACAGCTGTGTATTTTAACACGGAATGTGACATGGAATCTAAAATCTCTCCACACTCAACCAAGGAGTGAAGAAAGTCAGAGTTTCTTCAGTCTTTGGATGTGTATGAAAACATTTGAAGGTCCTCAAGATGCAATCTGCCAAGGCATCAGAGTAAACATATGCCAAACATATAAAATATCCACTAAGCCCTTTCTGAGAATAAAAAAGTACGTTCTGGAAGAGACCAATCAAAGCCTCAGTCTGGGAAACAAAGTTTCATAATGTAAGATTTACAGTGCAACCACTTTGCAAGTTCAGCAGTCCCTTYGTATTGATAAAAGCTTACTTCACTGTCTGCTTTTGATCTGCTTTCTCTTTCCTTTTCTATTTCAAGATCTTCCATCTGTCTCTTAGTTTTTCTATGCCACTTTCCACTTAAAGTCCTAACATCATCATAGTACTTCTCTGATCTTATTTTCTTCTCCTTTGGCACAATGGTATCCTATAAAAGGAACTAATTTTGAGTACTTTATTCCTCAGTCTCTTTTTTCTTCCCTTAGTTTTCTTTTATTTCCCTCTCATTTCAGTTTTCATCTTTCCAAGTTCTCTCTTCATTGCCCAAACATACTTGTTGATCATATTCTGTCATAAATACATAACTTCCTCCCTGCTCAGTCACACATCTACTTTAGTTGTGATTACTGTTCCCCAAAACCACTCATCTTGTAGATTTCTTTCAGCTGCATATAGATATGACTAAGACTCACAGCTTCTCCAGGATTTTCGTCCTTCTTACGTATTTATACTCACTTTCTGCTACTGCTGGTGRAGATACAGAAGCAAAAGTGATACATAACAGGAGTCATTTCTAGAGCTGTTCCCGCTTGTTATGCTTTCTCCTGTTAAGCAGAATAAGCAGCAACTGCACAACTTTCTTTGTTATAGCCTTAACAGAAGTGAGGAACAGGACAGATCTGCCTGGGGAAGGGGAACTGCAAAGAGACAGGGTAGATTCTGAAGAAGGAGGTTTCTGAGAAGGTAGGGGCAAAGAAGATGCTACAAATGAAATAAGACAGTCTCCAGGGTGAGAAGCATGGCCTAAGAAAGTTTTTGAAAACCATACACCAATACRATATCAAAAAGCACATCCTTTTCCTGCAGGAGGTGAAGGCTTGCTCAACATAAAGCCTCATTAACCTTCAAGTCACACGCAAGTTTAAAGCCGTAATATTGGAGGACATTGAAGGTTAGAGGTCATTGAATGAGCTCCTCTCAAGCTCATATTGACCCCCCTCAGTAACTTTATTTTGTATCTTCCCTTCTTATATCCTTATGAGTCCTCTATCTAGATACTAATCTAGACAATTTACTTCATATTCCCTAAGCTCAGAGGATTTCCTTGATCCTTTCAAGTTTTCTATGATGCAAGCATGCCAAAAAAACCCTTTAGCTCTTGAATGTACTTAAGCAGCATCTTGTTTTCCCCTTGTATGGTTCCGAAGGATTATGAAAATAAGAGGCCAAAAAATTTCATGCCAGCAGTAATTCCAGCCCCACCCTAAAGAATGGACAGACATCATACAGAGTCAAGAACAGCCAAATTTCATTATTACATTTAAATAAATGTTGATAGTTGAGAAACTCACTCTGTTTCTCCCAGTTTTTCTCCCTCCTAATGTTCCTTCACTGCAGGGGGATATCACCACCTTTGCTAACTTGGCAGTGGTATGACAAAAGAAGTCTTTGCTCTGTAGGAATAGAAAGTTCCTTTAAAAAAATGAAAATACTCATAAAACAAAGAAGCATTAGTAAACAGGATTTCAGTCACTATGGCAATGCTCAAAGATTTCAAGGGTTAAAGAAAGGCAGGGATGAAGTAGGAAGAAACAAATGTTTTTCCAAAATGTTAATGTTTTGCCAAAAGCTGCAGGAGGAAGACAGAACCACTAATATCAACAACACAAAGTAAATGATTTAAATAATATTTCATTTGATTTTGTTGGGGGGGTGTCCAGCTTGTTTGCACATTTTTTTTTCTTTTTTAGATTTTTCTTCTCCTTTATTCTATAACAGACTTCTACTCCATGCTACCCTCTGTATGCAAAAAATACTTTTGTGTATTACCTGAATTATACAGGAATTTCCATGAGCCTCTGAAAAATAAGTGGAATTTTTGGTATGTGCTTTGGAAAGGAAAAGTGAGATAAAATGAAACCTTTTTCTTATATAATATAGRTTCAACAAACTCTGTTGAACTCTGTTATTTTCTCAGAATCAAAAATATAAGTGGTTTGCTCAACTACTCTTCTTTAGCTGCTCACTGTTCATTGGATGAGCACTTCTTCCAATAGAAATTAAACAGAACATATGAGATTTCTTTTAAAGAACACTGCATGGTCAAGTACTTTACAAGGCTTTTATTGTTTGAAGATCCAGCTAGAAAGCTTGCAAATTGTATTTTCCTTTTCCACAGCAAATTCTGCATTTATTTGTCTTGTTTTATAGTGTAACTAAAGAAACTCATTGCAATCATTACTATTACTTCACTTTGAAGTTGGTTGCATTATAAGGAAGATAACAAACAACAATCTTGTAAAAGATATAGCGAAAAAATAGATAGCTAAGAATTGTAAAAAAAAAGTTTAAAATTCAAATTAAATACTTGTAGGGGTAAGAATGGGGCTGATATTTGTACTAGGTTATAATATTTTATACTTTTGAATACAATGTTCTCATCAAAAGTAAAAAATCTACTGCTGTTCATTGCTAAAGGCAATGTATAATATTAGCATCTTTTGAGTATACACTCAGTGCTAAATTACTTTTATTTTCTTTTTAGATCTGCTTTTAATATATCTTTCTTCATTATTCTTTCTACTACTTCTCTTGGAGCATAGACTGGCAGTGATGGTTTCTCACAATTTTGCCTGCAAGATGCTTGAGGAGGTTATAAAAGGTGAAAAAAAAAAAAGAACAATGACAATGTTTGGTGTAAAATACATGGCTGTTAGACTTCCATATCCACCATGCAGCTGGCATGCCAAAAGCATCTGGAAACCAGGCATGTAAAACACATTTCCCATGCAATTCCTCACCCACTGTATCAGTTCTCTACAACTGATTAGCCATGCTACAGAAGAAAAGACAGTACAGATGGCTCTGCAAGAAACTCTTCAGTCTTCTCAAGCTACCTGCAGGCAGAATTTAGGTGTAGCACAGCAGCTTTCACAGAGCATGCAACCTAGGCCAGGACTGAATTAGCGCACCATCCTCTCTAAAGTACTGAAGACACATAGAGGGAGCTCTTCTTGGTTAGCAGGAGACCAGCACATTTTAAGCACGTGTTTGTGTCATATCAAAGTCATAACTTTGCTCCTACTATGCTGCAGAGCACTCTGGATTCCTAGAAAGTTTACAAGCTCTGTTGTAATGTGGTGCACTCAAAGAGTCAGTTGGGTGCTGTGTTTGAATGAACAAGTCTTATGACTTATGAATGAACTCTAGTTTGCACTGTCAAAAGTGTGGAGATAGTAAGTCTGGCCAGTTATATTAAAACTGGTTCTGTGACTGCTCCCAGCACCTGCAACATCCATATTTTTCTACCATTGGGAAAATGTTTGTTTCTTCCCTCAGATAATGGAGAACTGACCATAATTATTTTTGGCTGATGTATTGTTGCTAAGAGCTATTTCAAAGTGTAGTAGAGTAAGTTAAGTTTCATGCCAGTGAAGAGGTTTCTTTGGTCTGGAGAAACAATGATTTGAAGGTGAGATTAAGAGATGGGAAATCCAAAATAAAGCTCTTTCATGACACAGAGCAGGGGATTGAACCAATGTTATCTACTTCACAATAGTATTTTAATCACTGGACAGACCACATTTTAAGGAGGGACCTCTGTCTATTCACACTTATCCACTTTGCTCAAAATATAACAGCAGTTAGTGATACAGAAGGACTTTCTAACTTGGTGATTAGGATAACAGGCTTCTGGAGAAAAACAGTTATGGGCTGAAAGACAGAGAGCACATCTATTTCAGTATATTCTAGCTCTGGGAGCAGGGAACTTGTTTCTGTCAGTGTTCACAGCTCCTATGTCCAGACAGTGGAATAAAATTTGCATCCTCCATATCACTCAGTGYTCTGGATACTTTGCTGATGATTAAAAGCGCTACTATAACCATTCAGTTTTATTAGAAGTATCTGAAATGCCTTACATGATTTCTTTTTTTAGCAGGGAAGTTTATATCTCTGTGAGAAGAGACAAAAAGAAAGAAACAAACAAAAGCACAACATGTGGTGGAATTTAAACAATATATAATTTTTACTTTTGTTCAATAGAAAGTAAAAATATCTACTATTCACAATGTGTTTGATGTTTAAATGGCATGTGACCTTCCCCAAGCAGCTCTCATCCTTTTTGAATATCTGAAAATCACTAACAGATGGACTGGTATTTGACACATGAATATCCTCACCACTCTTTTCTTAAGCTTATGTATAATGGTTTCTCCAATTGTTGCTACCACTGCAAATGTCTGTGATTATTTTGCATGCTGTGAGGAAGAGACAAATGAATCACTTCAGTTCATTTTTGTGGACAACGGCATAAACCCCCCATCCTTTTCAAAGTCTTACCACTTAACTCTCCAGCTAGGTGCTCTAGTGCAGCACAGTTTAAAAACAGTGAAACAAAATGTAAAAATTTGTACACTGTGATAACATGAGGAGGCCTTACAGAAACAAAAATGCTAGACCAGAGAGATGGAATTTGCTTGCACATCTCCAGGAGAGGGGAGGAGAGGGAAGAACAACTCACTACCTTAGAAAGGAAAATCTGATTGTGATGCAAACAGGGAAAAAAAATTCCAAGAACAGTTCATCCTAGTTAAACTATGCTACTCCGGTAATGTTGCCAAGGTCACTGACACCTACAKTAAGGGGAAATTTCCAAGTTAAAAATTGTGGGGCAAATTGCTTGTGGCTTCAGTGAAGTAATTAAAGAAACTGAATAAAAGCTGAATAAAAAGATCTTAACTTTTTTTAAAAACAGCAACTTCTGTGTGGAAKTAAGCACTGACTATAACTTAAGACTTATCACTGCCATTTCTGGTATCTCAATACGACGGGTCCTCCTCTCCTTCCAAGTTTAAAAATCTTGGGATTTAGCTGATACCTACTATAAGTGTTGGGCTGTCCCTATTTGCTTTCTGGCTAGAAAAGTGCTCCTTTCTGGGCAATACAGGAACGTATAAATGTAGTCCCAGATTCTACATTCTACCAAATTTTACCAAAAAGCTGGTTTTTCATGTTTCCTATTCCCTCAGCATTTTTTAGGTCTTCAGAGCAAATCAACACACAAGATTTGGTATAGGATCCCAGGGTCAAAAGTTATTTCATCTATAAATAAAAGCAGAGACTCTCAGAGATTCATGGGGCTGAGGTTTTAAGAACATTAGTTCTGACAAGAACCTCTGTGCAGCTGTCTTCCTGGCTACCTCCAGGAAACCCAAAGCCACTTTCATGCATCTAAAGTTCTCTGGAAGTGTAATCCACCAATATACAGACGTATACCGTATAACAACAGAGACTTGCATTTAAAAATAAGATCAGCATTGATGGCAGATGAAGATTTATTCCATAAAATTGATTATACTAAACATATATGTCATTTATCCTCCAGAATGCTTCCAGTAATACTCCACAGGAGATAGTTTTTGTAGACTATTACTTCAATATCACCTTTCCTCACCACACACAGTCAGGCAGGCAGAAACCACTCTCATTTTGAGACAAAGCTCTCTATTCCTTGATAAAACTTTTTCCTGTTTCAGAAAACAGCTGGTTATTCAAAGTACAAGCAGAGACTCCAGAAGTCCCTTCAAACAGCCTCAATGGCCTCGTAATGCAGCTCAAGGGACACATATACTGAGAGTTTTATAACCAACATATTTATAAAAGTACTCACACAGAAAATGACACATTTCAGTTTGTGTTTGCAAGATTTTTTTGTTAAATATAGAGCAACTATTAAATCAAAGAGATGATTATTAAGAGGGAGACATCCTTCATCCAGTTCTTTGCACAAAAAGCTATATAAATTATAAAGTTTATCAAAAAATCATATCTCTAGACAGCCCATGAGAACCTTAAACACATCCAAAAAATGCTCTCTAAATAGCAATTTTTGGTCTCTCTTAGGAGACAATCTCCATTAAGTAGTCAATCTTTGTTGGTCCTTTGAGAGATCATTTATATTATACTGTACTTCCTTCCCTCCTAATACTGATGTTTTTCTCTGCTTAACGCATTTTCCAAAATTACATCAGTATTCATCCACTTCAAACAATTTCTAACAATGCTCTTGCCCAGATGGGTAAACAGGTGAACATAGGGCATTAGTCCAACATACAGAAGTCCTAAGATGACATATTTCTGAAATACTACATGTAGATAGAAAAAAAAAATGAATTGGTCATGCTAATATACCCGACATAGTGAGAAAAGTGAGAAATTTAATACATTTTACTAGCTGTCTTTCTCAGCAGATTAAATGCAGATTGTTACTAACGTTGATGAACAGAACTTCTGAATGCACAACATTTACAAATATAGTAAAAACACAGACACCCATCCCAGGATAGACCAAGGGATAGCCCAGGATAGCCAAGATCCAAACTGCCTGGATACCCCTCAGTGGAAAATATCTCCAAATACACTCAGAAATAAGCTTCTATTTTTTTTTTTTTTTTTAATTACGAAGTCAATATGAGCAGTTCTTCTTTATTTGATCTTCTAGCTAGATCTTATTTAAAGCTGCACTGCATTTTGACTGATGTTATTCTGTGGTAAAGGAAAGATAGCCTGGTTCCTGAGGAGAACATGAGATAGAAGTAACAGGGCTGTGATGGGAAGAGTGTCTCTATGCATTGCTCTCAGCTGCTCAAAGTCCTATTTTTTTGAAAGGTTGACAATACAGAAAGACTTCGTTTGATTTGTTATGTAGCCTTGAAGTCCTTATCAAACCAAATGCAGCTTTCAGTTACATTGTCATTATCTCAGTGGGATCTTTTTTTGTGTATGTGATGTGCAATTCACTAAAGAAACACGGAACAGAGAATGGAGACCTCACCTTTAAAAACTGTGATGAGTTGCTTCTAGAGTTTTACTGTCCACAGTGTCTCACATAAAAGCTCCACAGATTTTGATTTATGGAAGTTGCAATATAAAATACTAATTATTGGTTACACTAGGTTATCAATTCATTCTGTGCCTTTTTATTTGAAGGTCTCATTTGCTCCCAGTAAAATATATAAGACCATGAGAAAGGCTCATGACTGTGTAGCTAATTCACAGGTGTGCAGCACAAGAGTTCTCAGTCTTATTCCTGGACAGTCTTGCTGTATGATCCTCATGACCTTATGATTATGTACGAACAAGGATAATTCCTATTCTAATGACAACTGAGACCTCTATATGYCACCATATCAAAGGAAAAAGTATGTCATTATTTTTCTAGTTGTACAAAGGGATGCCTACCATAATTTCATTTCTGCTGCTTTGTTGTGCTGCGACATTAATTAATGCAAAGTGACAACAGTTCAAGATTGGAATGTGATATAAAAGTTAACACTTGACAACAATGTTCAAATTCTTTCCTAGGAAATTTCTCCACTTCCTTCCTCCTTTCCAGAAAACAATATGCGGAGTTATAGGGATATGCAAAATCTTCACAACAAGTGAAGGGAAATGCATATATATATGTATAAGCCACTATATATATAGACACACACATATATATAAAAATGCATGTGCATGCATTTATATATACAACAGAAAGAAAGAAAATGAGGGAGAGCGAACAATGCAAGCAGCAGAAACAAGAATAACTTGAGAACTTGCCCATTCCTGACATTATGCAATGTTTACACGCAGTGCAAACAACCATAGATATAATTCTTATAGATGGCAAAAGAAAATATATCTATTGATGCAGAGACTGGCCTCATRCAGTGGTCATCTGACTGTGACTTAGCAGTTCATATGTAACAGATCCTCCTATTTCTCTGCCTAAGTGCTAAAGAAGTATAAAAGTAAATAAAAAGGATTAAGAGAATGCTAGGAGAATTGTATTGCATTTCAGATGTGAAATGCAATTTATGCTGTCAGGTCTTGGCTGAAAAATGCAGTCTGTTGTGGATGGTGGCAGTTAAAGCATATCTGATGGAATCTATGTTACAAAAAAATCATCATCTGTTTCAGATTACGTTTATAGTAAGTATTTTAAAGAAAGGAATTCTGAGGCAACTACAGACTTTAAAATAAATTCCGATCTCTTGGGACTAGTAATCCTTCCAGTAACAGCGCCCTAATACTTAATGGCCTGGGCTTTACTCAGAGTATGAGCCATAAAACGCAGTGTATCATTTGAGCAAAGAAACACCAAAATCTGCCATTGGGAAACTTGTGGAAGTTAAAAATTACATATGCAGCACAAATATGCTTTGTAGCTGCACTGAATCCTTAATTTGATGAAGTAGAGTGAAAGATATCATCACATTTAATACCTTTCTGAAACAGATTAACACTTTCACAAGAACTAGTTTCCAGTCATAACCTATTTCATTCTAGACAGAATTCATTTTTCCAAGCTTCTTTCCTCCTCATTTTTTCAGAACTCAGTTATTTTTGAAAATAGCACTAGAGTAAAATTCATCGAAATGAAGAATTAAGAAAAGGAAGAGGATCCTTTTCATAGAATCATAGAATTCTTAAGGCTGGAAGGAACCTCCAGAGATTACCCAGTGCAACTCCCTTGTACATGCATGGTCACCTAGAGCAAGGGACACAGGGYGGCATCCAAACAGGTTTTGAAGATCTCCAGAGAAGGAGACTCTACAACTTCTCTGGGCAACCTGTTCCAGTGCTCTGTCACCCTCACTGTCAGGAACTTTTTCCTTAAGTTTCCATGGAACTTTTGATGCTTTAATTTGTGGCCGTTTCCTCTAGTCCTATTGCTGGCCACCACTGAGAAGAGACCAATATCCTCCTCCTCACTCCCTCCCTTGAGTTACTTATAGACACTGATCAGGGGCCCTCTCAGCCTTCTCTTCTCCAGGCTGAAGAGGCCCAGCTCTCTCAGCCTTTGCTCATAGGGCACACGGTCCAGGCCTCTGATCATCCTTGTAGCCCTGTGCTGGACTGTCTCCAGCAGCTCCACATCCGTCTTGTACTGCAGAGCACAGAACTGCACATAGTACTTCACATGTGGCCTCACCCAGACTGAAGAGAGGGGCAGAATCACCTCCTTCGACATGCTAGAGATGCTCTGCTTAATGCACCCCAGGATCCCATTGGCCCTCTTGGCCACAAGGGCACAYTGCTGYCTCATGGTCAGCTTGTCRTCCACCATGACGCCCAGGTCCCTTTCCACAGGGCTGCTCTCCAGGAGGTCAGTCCCCAGCCTGTAGGCGTGTCTGGGGTTATTCCTGCCCAGGTGCAGGACCCTACACTTGCCCTTGTTGAACTTCATGAGATTTCTCATTGCCCAGTTGTCCAGTCTGTCCAGGTCCCTCTGGACAGCAGTGCAGCCCTCAGAGCTATCACCTACTCTTCCCATTTTGGTATCATCAGCAAACTTGCTGAGGGAGCACTCCATCCCTTCATCCAGGGCATTAATGAATAAGTAAGTTGAACAGGATCGGACCAAGAACTGAGACCTGGGGAACACCGCTAAACACAGGCATCCAGCTGCACTCGGCACCACTGATCATGATCCGCTGAGTCCTGTCATCCAGCCAATTTCTAATCCAMCTCACTGTCCACTCATCTATCCCACACTTCTGGAGCTTGCCCAGGAGGATGCTGTGAGGGACGGTGTCAAAAACCTTGCTGAAATCCAGATAGATGACATCCACCACTCTGCCCTCATCTATCCTGCCAGTCACCCCATCATAGAAGGCTATCAGGTTAGTCAAGTATGATTTCCCTTTGGTGAACTCATGCTGGCTGCTCCTAAGCACCTCTTCTCCTCCATAATCAYTTAGAAACTCCTCCATCATCACTTAGAAATGAGCAGGGAGGTCAAAATACTAGTCAAAAATATGATGTTTTCAAAGCATTATGAAAAATCTCTGACTGGATATTAATTTGGTGATACTATTTGGAAAATATTTTTTTCTTTTTTAATGGAGCTAGAAGGAGAGAAGACATGAAACAAGATGCAGGACAAGGGCTGTAGGATAAGACAGAGAATATGTCAACAAAGGAATATGTGGCAAAAGAAGAGGCATAGGACTATTATTAAGTCAATTTAATTTGCTAGCTTAAAAAGCAGAAATAAAATAGGAAATAGATGTGAAGCCATACAAAGTATTCGGGTGACTAACTCAAGTTCATTGCACTGCATGGTATTACTGTCTTGAAACAAACTAAAACCGAAATCTAGCCCTTAGTAGAAAAACAATAGAATAACATGAAGATTTTACTAAAGGAGGGAAGAAAATATTTTCAGCTTTCTGGTAGCTGGCTTTAAAACATTATCTTTCCTTAAACGTCAGGAATATTTTCAGGGATTTAGAACACCTAATCTGTTTTAAACAAAATGTGCATTACATTAATTGATGGAATATCTCCTTATTTTCAGTTTAAAGAACAAGAATCTTTCACCTTGAACTTAATGAGATTACTGATAGACATATCCCTACAATATCTGTGCCAAAGATTTTTGTTTCCGCTGCCTGAGACATGGTTTAAACTGTTATATTCTGAACATCTACACAATACGATAGAGCACACGAAGCCTAGTGACTGGTGTATGCCACCTAGCATTTCAGCAATAATTCTACTTCTCTAGCCATAAGTAGAACCTAAGTATTATTTCCTTTTCATGTTACCATATTATATAAAGGCAGATTCCAGGATGTGGACATTTCCCTACCAGACCTACCAGAATGCATTCTAAATCTGGCAGACACATTAGTTTGTGAGTGTAATGAAGTCGAAGGAAGTTATTTTAGACAAATTCTTTAGTCTAAATATTCAATTCCAGTCTCATCCCATCACAAATTAAAGAGTTCTCTGACGCCTGGGAGGTCCCTGAACCACTAGCATTCTTCCTGGACAATTTAGGATCTGAATAGAATTATCTTCAAATAGAGAAGATTAATAAGTAACATAGCTAAAGGATAAGTGAAGTTTCAAGAATGTCCCAGCATACCAGCTTTCAGGACAACACTGTATCATCTGACTTGTTTCTGGGAATATAGTAGATCCAAAATCTTCCTTAAATGCTTGTTTATTTTAATATACTTCTAACAGATTGAAGAATTGGGATTTCATAAATAACAAATGCAAGTTAAGAATCAGAATCTAAATTAGAAAACACAGGGACTTTCATTAAAAGCAGGAAAAACTGGGATGATTCTGCACTGTGTCTTTAAGTGATATAACACAGATGTTGCCACCCGTAGGAACATGAGATAAATGGATATTCTCAAATTGCCTTTGTATCTGATCTACACTGTGGCCCTCTGCAATTAGACTGTTTTGAAAATTCAACTGCAAAACCCCAAGTTGTCACAGAACTCCATGTTTTGATGCTGCCTACAATGCATTCTTCATACATCCAGCCTCACTGCTGATGTGACTTTAATGAAGGTGTCCTTGCAAGATACGTGAAAAGCTGCTGGCTGCCCCTCTCACTTCCCTTGGGGGGATAATCTTTCCCCATGTGTCGGTTTTCGAAAACTCTTTTACTGCTCCGGTATTCTCACTTCACATAAACAGGAAATAGTAGGACAGAGAACAACTTCATAAACAAAATGTAATAATTCGTTTCACATTTTATACATACATACCCACATGTGTGTACACATACACATATGTGTATCTCCAGCTAACAGCATCTGTTTGTAGTGCAGCTGACAAGTACCACAGCTATGCACAACAGGATTAGGATTGCACTATCAATCAATAAAGGGCTACAACCTGATTTCTTTTAATTTATGAACACAAGAATCAGACTCCATGTCCCCAAACAAGACTGTTGAGTTAACTGTTTATGTTGAGTCAGGCTCAGTTCCACTTCTCTTTTTATTGTATTTTGCACCCTATACTATTAAAGGTATAGCTTAAAATACCACATTTCTCTGCCCAATAAATGTAGATGGAGCCTAGTGCTCTTCATTCAGGACCACCCGTATATTGTATGCTGCCTCTGACGATAGCATCCCGTACAAGATGACTTGCGTGGCACAAATAAACAGGCTGTATCTGGAGCGATCTTCCTTTGTAATACTTTCCAAAATATTAGGAGTCAGCAAGTCAGGGCCTGCATGAGTACAGGCATCTGCTTTCAGACCACTGAATACAAGACACATACGAATCAATCCTTCAATAATTTCTGAATCCCTTTCTATGCCCTGTATGTTATGCCCTGGTTGACAGTCCATCTAATTAAATACTATAATAAAAAAATTTTTTTTTCTAATGTAATCTTGGAAATTCTCCTGTTTTTTAACATAAACAAAATTGTTCTGTATTCTCCTTCTCTGCATTATTTTCAACTTTTAACCTTTATCATACCTTTGCCTCCCTCAGCTTTCTTGTTATGAACTGAAAGGAGACTGAGAGGAGATCTGATTAATATGTACATAACATGAAGAATGAATGAAGAGAGGAGGGGGCCAAACTGTTCTCAGTGGTGGCCAGTGACAGGACAAGGGGTAATGGTCACAAATTGAAACACAAGCAGTTCCATCTCCATGTGAGGAAGAACTTCTTTCCTGTAAGGGTGAGAGAGCCCTGGAACAGGCTGGCCAGAGAGGCAGTGGAGTCTGCTTCTCTGGAGATCTTCAAAACCCACTTAGATGTCACCCTATGCCCCACGCTCCAGATGTCCCTACTGGAGCAGGGTGGGTGGACTAGATGATCTCTAGGGGTCCCTTCAAACCTCAACCATTCTGTGATTCTGTGATTCTATCATTCTAAGCCACTAACTGTTCATACGAGAAGTGATACTCAGCAGGATGAAAGGCCTCAGGAACAAGTTTGAAMAGGGGAAATTCTGACTTAGTATAACAAAAAGAATCACCATGAGGTGACTGAAGCAGAACCCAGAAAATCTATGGCATTTTTGACCTTGGAGATATTCAGAACTTGTTTGATCATAACAATCTCCTGTAACTGGACCTGATTTGAGCATGAGGTTGGCCGGTATGCTATTATTGGTTTTATTGATTTATTCATCACTTATCCAATGATATTTTTCTGTTTGATTTTTAGTATGTGATAGCTTTTTGTTTGTTTGTTTTTAGTTCCTTAGCATTATATCTATTTTCACAAATAAGTTGTCTTTTCTTAAAGATAAGAGTTGCTTTTGAGCACACCACTGTAAGTGCTTTCTAATTTAAACAGCAAAAGTCTCCACATACAGTTGACCACTGCAGGAACAATGAACATCCTCTTCCACTTATGAAGGAAGCTACTTCATAAATTTTATGAAGTAAAGGCACTTTTGCCTTGTGAGAGATCTTTAATGATCTCTTTTCTCATGACAGCTTCCTTTTGTTATAAACATTCCCTTATAAACATGCATGTTATAAACATGTCCTTATGTATATGAATGCACAGATGAGTAGTAACAGTACAACATGCACTGGCAGTAAAAATATTCCAGTAGTTCTGACTAGAGAAAATCCGAAGCAGTGCTGTCTCTCAGTCTGAATTTCCAGCAGACTGGTAAGATCAGTAATTTGTACTAGTTGAGAAAATATGTTTACCAGTGATACATGCACAAGGAGAAAAAATGTATCGAAGGAAAGCATAAGAATCTTAGGAGATCTAATTCATATATTTAAACATGAAAAACTACCAGATGAAACCAGGAGAGGGCAATGAGTACATATAATATTGCTGACAGCTATGAAGGCCCAAGCTCCTGAGTGGTATGAAATTTTCCTTTTGGATCAGTATACATTTGACACATTATCAGGCCTGAAAGAGATGCATTTCTGTGATTAAGTACCATCGCATTACATATGCTAAGTCTAAAGCTCTCTCAAAACAAAGCAAGGGTTTCCACATGAATCTTACTAAATAAAAAACAATTCAGAATTGTTGCTGAAAATTTCCTCTTGGGCTAAATGGAAGAATGTGTTTAACTGGACAAATTCCCAGAATTAATGCCACAGAAATCTGCATTAAAAAAACCAACAATCATCATTTAGAAGTGGAAAAACATTGCAAAGATCTGTTCTAAGAAATCGCTTTCACAATAAGCCTCACATGAACAGACTCTCTCTGAGTTGCTTGTTTTCCAACGAATTTTCTTTTTAAGAAGACTATTTAGTGCATTCCGTTCTCATTCAGAAGGTATAACTTTTGGTAAAGTCCATATGTCCGTTAAAAAAAAAAGAAGACTTTTTTTTTCCTGAAAGGAAAGAACTCACTGCCATACGTATTGCTCTTAGATCTACTGTAGACATAAACAACAAATTGTCCTACTAGATTCAGGCATATAATTTTCTGTATTTTCTTTAACTGGAAACTCCCTTTAAAAAGACAGGGTAACTTCTAATTTCAAAGATGCTAAGATACAAAGAAAAAAAAAAAAAAAGATCTGCTTTGGTTGAAACAAAAATAACCTTTTCCAAAAGTAAATGAATAAAGCACATCATTATTCTCAGGTGTAAACAAGTGCAGGAGTTTAAACTAGAGCCATTTATAGCTGAAGTGAAAATACGTTGCATTAAAAAAATTCTTCAGAAGCTTGAGTCCTGATTTTTTTTWAAATTTTATTTTCAACTTTCTTTAATAATCTAGGTGGCATGTGTTGGATTCTGGTTTTGTCCTAAAGGTATTGGTTTAACATTTCATAACATAATATTTAAAGTCCTGCTGAGGAATTCAGAATACTTTTAGTATCCACAGGAGCAAACAAACACATATTGCCTGCATACCTCACAGTCTAGTGCAGCAAGAAACTATCCACCACCTTTTATAGTTTAACCTCATTGCTTTTTTTTTATGGGTTCAAATGAGTTAGTCATTTTTTCTCAAAGATATTACTAATTCATACTTAACACATAATATAGTTTGTTCACTGTTTGCACATCTTTCTGCACAAATACTTAGAATATTTGTATAGAACAGGCAAACATGGTTTAACGTGGCACAAATAATAATACATTCATTTTATGCCGAAGAAAATTTCTGCATTGCATGCTATATTCTTATACAAACAAAAAGCTATTATTTATGAAAATATTAGTTATTAGTTATTTTATAGCATTGCATGCTATATTCTTATACAAACAAAAAGCTATTATTTATGAAAATATTAGTTATTTAATAAAGGTGTTGCCATAATTAACATGACAAAAGTGAAGGCAAATCTACATGAGAGGCATTTAAAAACTTAAAGACATAAAAGGTGCTCTCTGGTCTACATGATCATCAAAGGTTTGAATAAACAGGAATGGATGCTTTTTGGAAGAAATGTATCTTAAGAAAAAGTTGGAAGAAATGGACTGCGGAGACATTAAAGGGTCTGGAGTGGGACTGACAGAGACAGCACAGGAGGCTGAGAGAAGAATGACTGGTTTGAACTGTTTGCCATCTTTTAGCCTGTAATAAAGGAACCTCGCTATATATATATATTTTTTTTTAATATATAAGATGCAATTTATCCAATACATTTAAGCACGGTTGAAAGCTGTGAATTATGAAGTGGAATGATATTACATTTCCTTCTGATGAAAGACTCCTCTCCTTGGAACTTGGAAAGATTTAGTAACTTCTCTTACCAAACTAACCTGCTTGATATCTCAGTGAGAAGGGTCAGATTGTCTTTTAAGTGCTTGGAAATCCAAACTTCATGGTCCGGGAAATAATGCTGGAGACTAAATGTCTCTCTCTGCTGACAGTTGACACTCATCTGTGTTCTCATCAGTCCAGTAGCGCTGCCTTGCTGCAAACGAAAAAAGCAAAATTAAGTAAGCATATTTTCTGCTCATCAGGTACCATATATAAAATTGCTGCCATATAGCAACATGTTCCTTTCTYTCAGCCAGACAACCCACAAAGAGCAGTCCCTCAAGAGGCTGAGATAATACAAGGTTCATTTTAGAAAGTGTTTCATAACAGCACTGGCAAGCTACTCTCTCATCAAGCAAGCAGCCAGAAGGGAAAGGTGAAGCACCTTTCAAAGGTGAATGATAAGGAAAATGAACAAAATGCTATCTGCTTTTTGCAACTTCCCCAGTCAACAGTGTTCACTGTGTCACACCGTGTTAGATGGGCCTTCCTATTGCTGGTGCTTTACTTAAGATGACCACTTCAGCAGAGGTGTTCAGTTCAGACTACAAAATAAGAGAAAGATCTGCTTTGTTTTCAAGTGAAGAAACAGTTGCATCTGCGGACTTTGGGATGTGGTGCATTCTTTGTCATTTGAAATCTTTAATCCAAAATTCTCTTTCTAAAAAAGTTATCTTAGCTCAGCTGCTAATTACAAGCCTTATGCAGAAATTACTGGGTGAAACTGTATGGCCTGTGTTATGCAGATCAGACTATATATTTATGCTGCTCTTTTTTGGATTTAAAAATCTTATAAATCCAAATACCCATCCAAATTCCAACACATGTAATCTTACTTATAACTTTCCCCAGGGTTTTCTAAAAAAAGAATATTCCATACACTTCCTGTCCAATACTCCTCAGTAACATTATTTCAACAAAATTAACATGTTCTTCCTTAATGGAAGGCAAAGAAGAGTGAAAGGAGAATTTATTATATAAAATGCTTCTGGATCTTCCATGGAGAATAATGTAATAAAAAATGAAGACTGAAGTTACTATTCATCACTGTTTAGTCTCTGTGAAATCCTTACCTGTATATGAGAGGATAGTTACAATAATAGTGGAAAGATAAATGGTAGTTTGGGAGAGTATCTTCCCTATGTTAAGTAAATCTGACATTTTAAACTGTGATCTGCTCCTACATTCCACCAAAACAAAATTTAAATTTTAACCCAAGTTTTACAATAGGAGAGTATACAGGAAATTACTCTACTTCTAAACCAAACTAAAATGTAAAGCCAGAGTGACAGTAAAAAGGGTGAAAAAACACAGCAAGCTCATAAATTTGTGTTCTTAAAAAAAAAAAAAAAATCCATCACTGGTCATATGGAAACATATTAAATGCTCTACTGGCAGCTATGAAGTCCTACTCTGCTGCAACTCAGCTGATCTCCAAGGGAGTTTTTCACTAGAAAAATGAATGTTGCCCACAAAATTTTGAAGAGACATAGTGGATTCATCATCTCCTGTGTGCCTGCGGGGCAAACACCTGCTTCTGAAACCAGACATTCAATAAGTGTCGTCCTGCTCAAGCACGTCTTTGTTCCTGACATTTGCCAACATTTACTCAGGTTCTGTCTCCCTACAAGGTCTCTTCTGCCGATATAGTCCCTATGGGATCTAAGGGTGCTGCTCCTTACTCATATTCCTTGAAAGGTCCAAGCAAGGCAGTGATCAAAATAGTGACATCAAGTCAAGGCTTATTTATTGCTTACTGATTTCTCTTGGCCCTTTAGAGAAACTCTTCCTGGCAGCACTGTTCTTATTTGCTTCCTCTATGAAGCTTGATTCCAGTACAACAGTTATAAGACCTTCAACTGGGAAAAGTGGAATTCCCATAGGCTTAAGTATCTGTCTACAGCCCTTTCTGATCATAATACTAGAAGCTGTAATCTGAGAAACAATGACTGGCAGTGAGTAAAGCTGCACATGCCATGCAATTTAAACCAGTTACTGTGGCATTAAATTTTAAATCAAATAGAATAAAACCAACAAAATCATCTTGGCATACCATGACAATTTCTGTGCTTGTTCCTAAAGACTGGCCCTCAACTAGTATCTGCCTGACTCTGTTGACTGTGAAAACAACATTAAAGCAGTGAATTATTATCCTGGTTCATTAAAAACAAACAAGGACTGTCAAAGTGTATTGTTCTGCTGCTCTTCTTAGGTGGTAAAGTAAATATTGCAGGTACTACCCTGATTTCTACATCTTTTTGCAAATATTCCTGTCAATCTAACCGCACTATCTAATGCTTTATTTCCAATAATTTACTGAACTATCTGAGCAGTGAGAAGAGTTAAAATGAATTTGACAAATACCTGTAGATGAAAACACTGATTTGGCTGGAAATACATTTCAAAAAGATCTGTTACAGAGCTACAAAGCAAACCTGTTAGAAAAAAAAATCATAATATCGGTATGCAAGACAAAATATTATGATGAAAATTTGACCAAAGGAAAAACTGCTGTGGGTATTTTATTTGAGTCAGAATTGCTGAGTATCAACTTTTTTCAATAATACACACAGCTGCATGAAGGCTTTCACATGTTCAAAATGTTGCATGCTCAAGAAAACAGCCAGAATTCAGTGCTATTCACATTGCAGTAGTGGCCAAAAGTAACAGACGGGCTCAGTGCCCTACTGTGCGTATCACCGAACCCTTACCTATGAAGTTGGGTCCATGGAGAGCTTGCAATCTGGCCTGAGATATAAATGGGAATAGTAGGAGAGGAGCAAGGAGGAATGATAACAGTAGCAAGATCAAAGACTTATAGAATCATATAATCATTATGGTTGAAAAATACCTTTAAGATMATCAAGTCCAACTGCAAAACCAACACCACCCTGCCTGTTAAGTCACGTCCCTAAGTACCTCATCWATGTGTTTCTTGAACGCTGCCAGGGATGGTGCTTCTGCGACCTCCTTCAGTAGCCTGTTCCAAGGTGTCACCTCTCTTTCTGTGCAGAAATTCTTCTTAATGTCTAACCTGAACATTCCCTGGGGCGACTTGAGGCCTTTTTGTCTTGTGCTGTCTGTAGTTATTTTGGAAAAGAGACTGAGCCCCACCTCACTACAACCTCCTTTCAGGTAGTTGTAAAGAGTGATATCATCTCCTCTAGCCCTCCTCTCCAGAGTAAATAACCCCAGTTCCCTCAGCTGCTCCTCATAAGGTCTATGCTACAGCCCTTTCACCAGCTTCATTGTCCTTCTTTGGAAATGCTCCAGTGCCTCAATGTCCTTCTTGTAGTGAGAGGCCCAAAACTGAACACAATATTTGAGGTGCAGCCTCATGCAGCTGGACTGGTCAGGAACGGGAACAATAAAAAAATTCAGAATAGGTTTAGTACTCTCCTKGCCTCAGAGGGAAGGTGAATAAAGTCAGTTTTTCCCAAGGCTCATTCAATTAGATAGTACTTTTTTTTTCGTATTTCCCAGAATAGTAACACTTGGCTATGTCTTCAAAAAGACATACTCAGCAACCCAAAAATGCTTACCAGTCCAGACCACGAGTTTAGGTAAACTGACGTATCTCCCACTGTTGTACATATGTTGATTTGTTCCAGGACTGGAAATGTATATGTTTTGAACCCATCTGTTTATTTAATAAGCATAGAAACTTCATTTTTCCAGGATGTATAGATGAAACCTCCTACACATAATTGTCTGATAAGCAAAATAGAGCTAAAAAGTCTCTTGAGAATAACACACATTTGCTTGTTAATGTCAAGTACTGAAGCCAGACTGAATTGAAAATGTGAGGCTATATACATCTTGTTCTCTGGAAAAAAACATATTTACCTTGTGACAACACTAGATACAACAATAGATCTAGGACATTGAGAATGTATTAATGGCAGAAAGATAACATTTTTTTTCCTATGAAACTTCGCTTCTTTTGTAAGCACAAACCTGAATCTCACTCTTGCTGAAAAAGACCCTTTGTCGGTTAGGCTTTGGTGTCCTGTCAGAAGTAGAATTCACTGTGGAGATGTTGTACTCTCCCTTCATTTCTGTTTGAATGCGAATTGTAAACTGTATTTCTAAYGTCCCGGACATTTAGCTGGAAGAATATCCTCTTCAATGCAAAGATAATGTATATTTGTTGTGTATGGGTTAATTAATCTTCARTGAAAAACAAAGTAGTAAACAATTCAAATCCTACCTGTAAGAATTCTGTAATTACTCTTGTCAGTTGTTAATTATCTCTGCCATCATCCCACCATTTGTGTATTTGACACACACACTTCAGAGATGACAAGATTGGCAGATATTTTGATTGTAGTTCTGAATGCACCTCATCAGCATAAATAAGGCTTGTTTCCTATAACAAATCTACAAATTCACCTTGGAATTTGAAAGCGG
Organism: Eudromia elegans; assembly: GCA_003342815.1. Classification (NCBI taxonomy): domain Eukaryota; kingdom Metazoa; phylum Chordata; class Aves; order Tinamiformes; family Tinamidae; genus Eudromia; species Eudromia elegans. Next base: position 174,091 of record PTEX01000199.1, on the reverse strand, counting down.
GTTCTGCTTATTCTCTGTAGAAAGCCTGAGGTTCTAAAATTATCTATCTATGATAAACACACAAACTCAGGAATGATTATGAAGATACTATTTACAAGTTTGAAATGAGTGAATAAGACTCCTGGTACAGAAGACAGAGATTCTAATTTGTCACCTAAGTGGCTTAGATTTAAAAATGAAGGAGAGTACAAATCTAAAAYTCCTTTACACCATTTTTACAAAATTAGTCTTGTTTTAGAAATACTAGTGCTGCACAGTCTAAGTATCTTTGAAGAGATGCATAGTGAAGTCATGCTCAAAAATTTCTGCAAACATGTTCTTCTTTTGTGGTATGTTGAATAGTGTTCTACCTTGTAAAAGATTTACAAGAATTTCTCCCCCACTGAAAAGGAAAGGAAAATGACTGATTCCACATGGCATCCATTCCTCTCCTTTCACAACTAAAATTCTTATTCTCAGAGTGATAGTGCCTCAATACAAAATTAAGTATTTTCTCCCTTTTTCCTCATCTTGGACCTACTAGCTATGATTTTGTACTTCTGTATGAAATGTCCATATGCAGAAGATTCTCACTTCCAGAGCCCTGCCATGGACAGATGTGTGTACAGAACAGTTGAAGAAGGGTTTTTTTTTAAAAAAAATTTCTTTAGGTATTTCTGGTTTATCATGACATCCACCTTTCAGTACTTAAAAACTTCAGTGGAACTATGCAGGTTTTATTGTAGATAGTTTCACAGGGTTTGTGCTCTGCTTGTAAAGATAATTGAAGAACAACAGTTAGTAGTATCCCCCAGGGCTCAGTCCTCGGTCCGGTCCTGTTCTGCTTATTCATTAATGCCCTGGATGAACGGATGGAGAGCTCCCTCAGCAAGTTTGCTGATGATACCAAAATAGGAGGAGTAGCTGAGAGCTCGGAGAGCTGCACTGCCTCCAGGGGGACCTGGACAGACTAGACAACTGGGCAATGAGAAATCTCATGAAGTTCAACAAGGGCAAGTGTAGGGTCCTGCACCTGGAGAGGAAAAACCCCAGACACACCTACAGGCTGGGGACCAACGTTCTGGAGGGCAGCTCCACCTGGACGTCATGGTGGATGACAAGTGGACCGTGAGGCAATAGTGTGAAGGAAGACCTTTCCGAATATTCACGGAGCCCTCACAGAGGTAAGAGTGAACTTCGTTTATTGTTTAGGGTGACACATTCTTATAGGGTTCCAGGGTCCCGCGGCAATTGACTATTCCAGCTCTATCACCCACCCATGCTCCGCTACTATTGGCTAGCTGCTGCATCAATCTCAGCACCCCCCCACACCACCATCARGCARGGGGAACATTCTAGCAGGGGCAGAACCTTCTAGCAGTGGAGCATTCTAGCAGGCCTGCTCTGCACCACCCGCCRCCCTGGCTATCATAGTCTCTTGAACTGTATGCTGGGTTGTGCAAATAGGCCTTGTATTACTAAGATATTTCCTACAATAGTGTGCCCTCGTGATCAATGGGTTCCTGGGGTGCATTAAGCAGAGCGTCTCCAGCATGTCAAAGGAGGTGATTCTGCCTCTCTGTTCAGCCTGGGTGAAGCTACATGTGGAGTACATATGCAGTTCTGGGCTCCCCAGTGCAAGAGGGATGTGGAGTTGCTAGAGAGAGCCCAGAGAGCCCAGCGCAGGGCTACAAGGATGACCAGGGGCCTYGAACATGTGCCCTGTGAGCAAAGGCTGAGAGAACTGGGYCTGTTCAGCCTGGAGAAGAGAAGGTTGACAGTTGACCTGATCAGTATATACAAATACCTTAGGGAAATGGCCACAAACTGAAGCACCAAAAGTTCCATGGGAACTTAAAGAAAAATTTCTTGACAGTGAGGGTGACAGACCCCTGGAACAGGCTGCCAAGAGAGGTTGTGGAATCTCCTTCTCTAGGGATATTCAAGACTTGCTTGGACACAATCCTGTGCCACATGCGCTAGATGACCCTGCATGTGCAAGGGGGTTGGACTAGATGATCTAAAAAGGTCCCTTCCAACCTTAACGATTATATGATTCTATGAACAAGACTCCTAAAATGAAAAAAGTACCATTCATACACCTACTGTCAGGCATTAGACTGAACCAGTGTAATTTCATTAACTTTGCTAAATGAAACTCACCACCACCCACAAGGGGCATTAAGGTATAGACAGTGTGCTCTTAGCTCTGAGTCTCTTGTACTTTATTTGTGCTATCAGAAAATTTTTTGAATTCAAGTTAAGCTTAACAATCACAATGTTAAGTTTTGCACATTACAGTGAACACTTCAAGGACAAAAGCTCCAGAAGCTTCCATTACAGATGTTGGCATACAGTAAAAGAAGAAACATCAGTGGATTTTCATAGATTCATAGAATCATTGAGGTTGGAAGAGACCTCCAGAGATTGTCTAGTCCAAGCCCGCTGCACACGCATGGTCACCTATACCGTGGGGTACAGGATTGTGTCCAAGTGGGTTTTGAGGATTTCTGGAGAAGGAGACTCCACAATTTCTCTCAGCAACCTGTTCCAGTGGTCTGGCACCCTCATTGTCAAGAAAATTTTCCTTAAATTCCTGTGGGACTCTTGATGCTTCAGTTTGTGGCTGTTTCCTCCAGTACTATTGCTGGCCACCACTGAAAAGAGGCMAACATCCTCCTCCTCACACTCTCTCCTTGAGTTCTTTATAGACACTGATTAGGTCCACTGTCAGCCTTCTCTTCTTCAGGATGAACAGACCCAGGTCTCTCAGCCTTTGTTTATAGGGCATATGTTCCAGGCCCCTGATCATCCTCGTAGTCCTGTGCTGGACTCTCTCCAGTAGCTCCATTTCTCTATCTTCGAATCTCTRTTTGAAACTGCAGTAGCTGACATAATTATCTACTGCACTTTTAAAGAAATGTCACCTGTTATAGGAACCTTTGGAAGATCAATATGGAGATAAAAAAAGCTCTATTTGAAGATGAAGCATACCAGAAAGTCAGAAAGAAGTTTTTACAACTTGCACTGTGGTCTTTGTATGTCTAGGTTCAAGCAAGAAACCATGCAATTAATATGCTGTGAAATCATCCTTATTTAGCTTTACCAACATATCAACCCTCCACACTTTTAAAATTCTGCTATTAAAGCCTCAGGAAAAACCCTGCTTGACAGAAACTCTACTGGCTTCAAAAGGCTTTTATGCCCAGGCCGTGCACAATAAAAGAACAAGGCTTATCTTAGCTTCTCTAGCTATTTTCCTTGACTCTGAGAGCACTGCAGAAATGCACAGAATCGTATAAATGAGTTGAGGTTGGAAGTGACCTTTCCAGATCATCTAGTTCAAGCTTCCTGCTCAAGCAGGGTCACCTACAGCAGGTTGTCTAGGACCCAGTGCATGTCCTGTATATATGTGCTTAACTTTATTGGTTGGAGACAGACACATGCAAACATTGTAGGTCTATCCACAAGCTACAAAGTTCTGAAGATTAATTTTGTGATGCATATAGATAAACCAAAAATATTATACAAAGGCCAAGGAGATGACATTTTGACTGATGATCTTAATGTGGGGAGGTAACCCTATGACTTAAAATTCTAATCTTTTACACTGTTTGATAGATTGATGACAAGTCCATTATAGAAACAAAAAATATTTTCATTTCCTTGTTAGTTTAGAGCAGAAAAGAAGAAATTTGAAATTTTGCTTCTGATGCGTATTTATGATCATAGGAAATTGTTTGATTAAATATTTTAAATCATACCTAGAACTTTAACTAGAAGATTCGCTTTTGTAAAAATAAGTTATGTCAGAGTCTGTTTCAAAGCCTACTGATGTCAGAAAAGGTTAGTGGCTTTGGTCTGAAATTAGGTTGGTTAAAAAAAAAATCATTAAAGATCTGTGCCCCAATCTTTTATTTGCAGTGAAGTTCACATCCTGGAATGACTACCTTAACCTCTTAATTCAAATGATTAAGGGGCATTCAGTACAACTATGATCCTTTTCATGCAAGGTACTTATAAGTGAGAATTTGAACAAGGATACTGGGACCTGCTGTTCGATATTCTTCAGAAAACAGGCAGTATTGCAGTGTACGGCAAAATTACTTGCTTTGAATATTTGAATGTAAGAAGGACATGTACAAAAAGTAAGATCAGTAATATCTACAAAACAAGAGAAGTTTGATTAATCTAATTGCAACTCAATGTTTATGCAAGCAGAAACATCAGAGGACATACTTCGCCTACTCAGGCATAACTAATGGATGAGTAAACTAGCTTTTTTGCAAATACAGAAAGTCCTCAAGTAAACACTATTACACATGAAGACTTTTCTTTAAGCAACCAACAGAATGGCTTTGCTTTCACCCCAAACATATACATAATGATTTCAAAGAACTACATAGTATAAAATTTATCCAGTTCCATGTAAGGATCTTATAAAATTATTTCTATTTCACACTTCATATACTTGCTTCTAGTTAAGTGACTCAATTTAACACTAAGCAAGAACACAAATTAGTCCTCCTTACACAATTTAGTTTTATGCATCTATAACAAGGGTGATTTTAAGATTAATAACATCAAGCATAATACCTGATGTAATTGTTATAAACCATATTTACATTTAAATAAATTTCCCTATTTTAGACTATCAGAATTTTCCATCAACAAACTAAAGGGTGATAAGCTTAAAGGACCTTAAGATGTCTGTCCTTCTTAAGATACGCATTTTCAGAAATAACAAATTCTAAAGTTTCTGGTCCTGTGTTTTTATTGTTGTTGTTGTATTTTTTAAAAATTCAAGTTAATCTTTTTCCATTTTTGAGATTCATAACTGCTATTTGATAGTAGTATATCCACAAGGAAAACACTGAGTGCTACATATGCCACTTCAGACATTTTTCCATTTCTTATCTTTGAATGAGTCTGCAACAATTTGCCTATTATGYGTAATAAAAAATACTCACTAATCTTAGATTTTGGAAATTACTGGCTATAATTATAAAATATTGATATCTTCTTATCTTGGGGCCACAGCCAGCGCTGGGCTTTCAAATGGTCTAAATAGACTAACTCATAAAAGATGGGCATGATTAGCAACCGTTCAGGAGAGAACAGCAGTTCAATGGATATAGGCATCTAACAATAAATAAAGAATTTGACTCTCTAGGGATGCTGTTAGCACTTTTTATGATTTTTGAAGTCTATTTTTTTTWAAAAAAAAAGTTATGCTATGGAAAAAAATCCAAACAAAAAAATGGCTGATAAATACACAGGGCTGGCCCCAACTATAGCTTCTCTGGTTTTATGAAAAATAGTTGCTTAATCAGGCAAAGCATACAGAATTATGACTAGCATCTCAGTGTGTGGAAATATTTTCTAATATCACACATTTGGAAACAACCTGCTGTTTGTAACACTAGTAAGATTTAGAGGAAGATTAGAAAGACAGAAACCTCATTTCTTTGGTGTTGTATTTTCCTTATTTTTCAAGCTTTCCATTTTCCTCAGTGTTAGTCACTGATTGTTCCAGGCAGAACCTAAAATGGAGAATAACATTTGTAAAGCCACAGTGAAAAATATCTGAGGGAATGCACAGTCTGCAAATATGATGAATAAGAAAACCCAACCCCCCCAAACCTCAGTAGTGGGCTGCCCAGTAGAGTGCTAAATGCAACATCTGGCTCCTGCATGTCAAGAGAGACTGGTTACTCACACACTTTGAAGGCCCARTCCAGTAGATAATCCCTACCAGCCCAGTGCTCACCATCAATGATAATCAACATCCATTTAGCCAACTGGAGTATTCCAGGAAGGAAATCTATGCTTTCCTGAATGCACACCTCCCCCAGGCTTCTCAGACCACTCTTTCCCCTGTGATGTTAGCTGCTAGTTCATGTGAATGGACCACAGGGCTGTGAATAGCGCTAAGCCCACTAGGTTGCACGCCTGTCTGCAGTGCAGCTCCCCTGAGGTGAACCACAATGCAAGCAGAATGTTGCTCAGGGAGCAGCTGACACCAGTCACCATCCTCACCTTCCAAGCCACCTGTCCACCCAGTAGCTTCAATGCCCCACAAAGCACCACTAATTTCAGAGGTTATAAAGAGCGACTTTAGAATCAAAACAATACTGCTACTACCAGCACTACTATGACTGCTGCTGCTCCTAATTGGATAGCAGCTTAAGTTACCATTCACAATCCTTTGTTGCAGGATTGCATTTTGCAGGATTTTCATTAGGTAGGATTTTCATTAAGTGTAACCTTTTAAAGTAATATATAATTAACTGCAGCTTTTTTTTTTCCTCATGATCACTAGAATGCAATTATATGTGTACTACTTGGGCTGTTAACTTGACCTGTCAAGCCCTGCCACATGAAAAGACTGCTCACAGTTCATCAAGTAGGATAAAAACTTCCAATCTATAAACTGCTACGTTTCATGGGGTTTTGCATGAAAAACCCTCATCCCCATCAAACTTGTGGTGGAGTTTGTATTCTCCTCCATTCCTCTGCAAGAATTCATAAGGAAACAGACCTTGGAAAAATACATCCATAAGGATTTCTGGTTGAAATCCATGGATCTTAATTTGTTCGCCTCACTGGGTGACCAGACTTATCAAAACAGAGCATTTATGAACTCTTGCAGGAAGCAAGAGAGTCATGTTTCATATCACAACTTGCCGCTTTTCTCCAAGCATAGTTTTGGGGAGACGTTCCCGGAGCCATGTTTATTTGTTCTAGTGAGAGCTAAGTCTCTCCCATGTGAAATTTCATTTTTCAATGAAAACCTACTCCGGGAGGAGTGACTTCTCGTGTGACTCATGCGCAGAAGACCAAAAGTCAATAGTCAAGAGTTTATTTGATGAAGGTTTTCTCCTAATTAATAGGTCATTAAGGGAAATGGATGGTTACTCAATGGGGAGTGAAGGTCCCCGGCAGGGCGCTCCAGTCTGCACGACGCGCTGGCCAGTACATTTTTCCAGAAACATGTTTCCTCTCTTACTAACAGCACCCCCCTCACCGCCCCCCCGCCTCACCGCCCTCTTTCTAGTCTCTCCAGCGCTGATGAGCTAATAGCATTTTTCCTTTGCATACTTTGGCCTTGCCCCACGGCATATTTTGGCGCTGCCCCGCGGCCTGGCAGCGCTCAGCGCCTCTCAGCGCGCCCAACGGCCTAAAAGGCGCGCGCGCCGCGGAGGGGGCGCGGGGGGCGCTCAACGGTCGCCCGCGGCCGTTACTGCCCCCCTGCCCGCCCGCTGCGGCCGCCCCCGCGCGGGCCGGGCGCGGGTTGGGGCCGGGGGGGGGGGCGGCGGCGGTGGTGGGGGGGGAGGAAGGGAACTCGCCGATCGCGCACGTTTGCAGCCGCATTACGTGAAGAAAGAGCGGGGGGAGCAGCCGGCCCGCCGGCCCACCCGCCAGCCAGCCAGCCAGCCAGCCAGCGGCGCTTGTGTAACTTTGCACATGTGCCAGGAAGTTTAAAGTGCCTCGTCTCTCCTCCTCCTCCTTCCCTCAGTGCAGACACCAGCGCGGGCCGGAGGAAGATGAGAGGCTGATTGTTTCGCTCCGGCTCCTACTCGCGCCCCCCGCCTATAAATAGCCGGCAGAGGGAAAGGCGGTCGCGCCGCCCGGCCCTTCGCCGCCTCTCCTGCTCCGGCCGCCGAGCCCCCCATGGCATCGCCCGGCGCCAGTGCAGCCTGAGCCCCCGCTTCCCGCCCTCCAGGCACGCGGCCGGGACCCCCTACCCCGACCCCAGGCAGGAAGACAACCCCGCCCTCCTATTTTCGCCCCCTCCTCTTTATTTCTTTTTTTGCTCCCCCACTTTCCCCAGCGGACACCAAGCAAGGAGGGGAAGATGCATCTGGCGCCGCCGGCGCTGCTTCTCGCGCAGCTCCACGCGTGCATCTACTGGAGCCGCCTGGCCCCAGTCGCCTGCCAGCAGCCGCCGCCGCCCCGCGAGCCGCCGCCGCCCGCCGCCTGGAGGCAGCGGATCCAGTGGGAGAACAACGGGCAGGTGTACAGCCTGCTCAGCCTGGGCTCGCAGTACCAGCCGCCGCGCCGCCGGCAGGCG
>PTEX01000199.1:111154-165903 GCA_003342815.1 Eudromia elegans | reverse complement strand
AGCAGCAGCAGCCGCGGCTCCGGCGCTCGCCACTGGTTCCAGGCGGGCTACCAGGCGCCTGCCGGCGCCGCCAGCGCCTCCGGGGCCAGGGGCCGCGGKGCCGCCACAGGGGCGGCGAGGAGCGCTTCCTCCTTGTCTGGAGCGTCGCGGCCGACCGGCGGCCCGGGCCGCAGCGGTGGCAGCGCGAGCCCGGCCCCGCTCAGCAACTTCAGGCCCGGGCGGGAAGATGTCATGGTAGGAGACGACCCCTACAATCCCTACAAGTACACGGACGACAACCCCTACTACAACTACTACGACACCTACGAGCGGCCGCGCCAGGGCAGCAGGTACCGACCCGGCTACGGCACCGGCTACTTCCAGTATGGTAAGAGTCCTCACGGCCCCCTCCTTGCCGCCGCACGTATCGGCCGGGTCTCCCCCTCGGGCGCTGATCCTGGCCTCGGCCGGAGCCGGGCGGCTCCGAATGGGTCAGGGTGAAGGCGAGCGCTGCGGACGTGTCCCGGGTTGATCTTGCTGTTTTGTGGTTGGTTTGATGAACTGCAGGTCTCCCCGACTTAGTGCCGGATCCCTATTACATCCAGGCGTCCACATACGTCCAGAGGATGTCCATGTATAACTTGAGGTGTGCGGCTGAAGAGAACTGCCTGGCAAGGTAGGCAGCACCCTGGCTCCCTGGTTTACTCTGTGGGCCCGTTTGTCTGCAAGTACCTGRTCTACCTTGGGGATGGGGAGAAAAGCAAGCATGGAGGACCTGACTCAGTTTGTAACTCTTTCTTGTATCTTTGCCTATGTGCACAGCTGGCCCTCTGCTTTGACAAAGTATGCTCACAAGAAAGGACACAGCCATGTGAGTTTGAGGAAACCGCACATTTTAAGAAAAGATACTGCACATTTCTTTCAGTTAGCTGCTTTGAACACATCTGAGTTATGCAAAATGGTGGGCCCCACAAACCTACTTGAATCTGGTCATTTGCATCTTCCTCCTCTAATGCTAAAACCTCATATTCTCACTATTTTATCTCAACCAGCACAAATTATTAATAAAAATGTTTCTAGGCATATGCACTGTAATGTTTCTTAAAAGACTAATATCTACCAGAAAAGAATTTTCAAAGCCTTTTAAGAGCTTGAAGTAACAGCTTTGCTATCAAGTTAGGTCCTATTCACTTGGCAAGGAAGGATTTTTCCTGTTTTGTTTGGAATGGAATCAGCCATGGCTGCTTTAACCATTTTCACTTGTGTGATATCTTATCATGCAAAACAGATTTGTTTATTTACCAGCATCATAAATTGATATTAGATTKTTTCCAAGGTCAGCTCTTGTTAGTTTGCTCTAGAAAGAAAAAGGCGTAAGAAAAGGAAGCATTTTTTAAAATTAATACAAAGTATACTTGAAAGCCTCTTGTTGACTGAGATACTGGTTGATTAAAATATTACAATATTTAAAGGATTGTAGTTTATAGCTCTGTAAAACAGGATAAACACAGGACTTCTCTTTTTTAAAATATATATAGTGCATCAGAAACAAGCAATTTGTAGGTATGAGATCACACAATAACATATTTTGTTTTATAGCAACTAGAGAAATTGCTTTTTTGGTAGCAGAGCAGTCTTACAGCTGAGCAGCAGCTCTGTCTAAGTGCTACAGCCAAAGAGTCAGTGATCAAACTCCTGTTTACATTATTAAAAGCAGATCTGAATCTTACTCAATTCTTGGTCTGATACCAGGCACTTCTGAACACATCATGTGGAATTCTTCTGTGACTTTAACACTTGAGACTTAAGGATTTCATTGGAGCTATGTACAGGATTAATAATTATTAGTTGTTTCTGAAACAATACAATTTAAAAGGTTATTTTGCATGTACTGATTCCTCTTTTTTTTTTTTTTTGCATTGTTACAGTTCAGCTTATCGAGCAGATGTTAGAGACTATGATAATCGAGTGCTCCTGAGATTCCCCCAAAGAGTGAAAAATCAAGGCACATCAGATTTCCTACCAAGCAGACCCCGATATTCATGGGAGTGGCACAGCTGTCACCAGTGAGTGAAGTGCTTAATATGGTACCTTCTAATTACCTTTTTAATAGCAAATTGTTAATTGTAAAGTGACATGTTCTAGAACTGTGATGAGGTGAGGAAGAAGTAGGGAGGCCTTAGAATTCTACTGGCTCATCCATTTTATGCTAATGGTGATTACTCTTTACATTGCTATATGTATCAAATAGACTGGATGATACAAAGCTTATCTGTAAAAGTAAAATGTTGTATCAATATAAATCTCAAGTTAGTTTTGACTATGAGGCCACTTTCCTTTAATTATTATAAATCACTATTTGGTTACATTTAAGTTGGAAAAACTTAACCAGTAAAGAAAATCAGTAACAGTAAAGTAACCAGTACCAGAACCAGTAAAGAAAAATTGCTGTATGTTAAAATTACTGTGTAGGCCCCAAAATGTTCATTTACTAACATGTTTCTATAATATGTCATCTTAAACATGGAACCAGACTTTTTGTCTTAGTTTCATGGTTTAGTCTTGATAAGCAACTTTCTGATCAATACAGGTAATGGAAGGTATTGAGTTGATTGACTTAGTTATCAATATAGATAGGATATTTCCACATAGCAGTATTGCTATTTAAAGGCAAAATTTCTGGAAGGTAGGCAAGACAGACATAAGGGAATACTTGCAATGTTTTGTGAGCAGGTAGCACTGCAAACTTGTAACATTTATGAAAATTTGTGTGTAACAATTTGCAGTTCATTTAGCTATTTCATAGCAGGACCAATTACAAAATACTTGAAAGCTTACCTTAGTTATCTTTTGTTACTGTAGAGATGATTATGTATGTGATCAATTGATACATAGCCTGCTGGAGTCAATGGACTATTTAGCAGGGATTTTAAGTTTATAGGATTGTAATCAAACTCAGATGCAAAATTGCTATAATTCACACAAATTCTTTCAAAGAAAGGATGATGTTACTATCTTACAAAGCTTGTAAAGATCAGAGAGTTTTAACCAAATCAAAAAACCAAAAAGTCTCTGTAAAAGCCTTAGCTGACTGTGCCCTGCCATCCTGTAAACATTACCTGCTGCTTACAGAGGTGATGGCAGGTAAAACAGATGGGGAATAGATGGAGAGTAATTTAATTTTTCCATTAGTAGATCAAGCAGTGTATTGCTCTGCCAATATAGCCCTGCTATAGCGATCCAGATGTAAAGCATCTCTGATGCTAATTCACTTCTTGGACAGAGAAGACATTGCCAACAGAAAAAAAATCCATTTCTCACACTCATTTTCATGACACTGAAATAAGTCCAGTTGGAAATGAACTATAGCTATCAATTAGTATGGCCAGCCTCAGATTAGAGTGTTACTCGTCATCTTCTGTAGACCATTCTTAGTGATMTTGTCTTGTAAACTTCTGAGACTTCTATGTTTCTCTTTGTTTAAAAGAATATGACTGAATTCTATTTAATTCYTTTTTTTTTTTTAATTAACTCAGTGGGCTCATAGAGTTCATAATCAACAATAGTCAAATGCTGCACAGACACAGTRCTGATGTAGTACAGATTTACTTTTCCATGTATTTGAAAAAAGCAAAATTATAATAACAGATATTCAGGTTCACGGTAAGAGCTGGAAACTAATAGAGCTAGAAAAACAGATCTCTCATCCCAGGATGAAGGTAATGAATGATTCTGAAGTAATGAGACCATATTAAGCACAGATCACAGAAACATTATCACTGTACAGTTTCCATTAGTTCTTAACATTTAACAAGATAAATAGATCTGTAAGATCAGTATATAGAGGCTGATTATGCAGAATTTGCTTTCACTGATATTACGCGTTACATGTATTGAGGGACTGTGAAAATGATGAAAAGGGGGGGGGGGGGGGGGGGGGGTAGGAAATTTCTGTAGTTGAAGGACAACGGTGGTTTTTCAGACCACAGGTCTTGGATTACAGGCCGAGCAGGAATTATGACTTATTTTGTTTTTTTCTTAGGGGGGGGGGGGGAAGGGTGAACCAAAACCAAACTTCCCTGGAATTCATAGCATATTCATTCATAGTAAGGTAAGCATTCCAATCAAACTCTGCCCAAAGGCAAAGCTTAAGATACTCAATTTAAATCTGAATTACTTCACGGTATTGTTATTGTATAGGGGAGAGAAGGAAAATTTTGAGAAAAAAACAGTGCTATATTGATACAGTCTTTCCCTTAACAAAGTAAAACTTATTAGGATAATGAGAATAAAACATAGCTTGAAAGAGGAAGATATGGTAATATATTAATTCTGCGTGGAAATATTTAGACAGTTCTGTTGGAAGGTCAATCAGATGGTAATATAACAGAATGATATTGGCAACATCTGATCCATCTTCAACAACATATCTATGGTCTCACAGACATTATCACAGCATGGATGAATTCAGCCACTATGACTTGCTGGATGCAAGTTCACATAGRAAAGTTGCTGAAGGACACAAAGCAAGTTTCTGTCTGGAAGATACATCCTGTGACTATGGCTATTACAGACGATATGCATGTACTGCACATACGCAGGTAAGACTTATTTCATAGATAAACAAGTTTCTTTTCCCTTTAGAGTTTATTTTCAGGTATCTGTCTATACAAATTCAGGCTAAATCATCTGATGTCTTAAATGGCTCTAAAATACTCCATCACATTGTCCAGGGTAACAACTTGCAGATCATAGACTCATAGAATGCTTAAGGTTGGAAGGGACCTCYAGAGGTCATCTAGTCCAACCYCCCTGCACAYGCAGGGTCACATAGAGCATGTGGCACAGGATTGTGTCCAAGCAGGTTTTGAAGATCTGCAGAGAAGGAGATCCACAACTTCTCTGGGCAGCCTGTTCCATGGCTCTGTCACCCTCAATGTCAAGAAATTATTTCTCAAGTTCCTGTGGAACTTTTGATGCTTCAGTTTGTGGCCATTTCCTCTAGTCCTATCGCTGGCCACCACTGAGAAGGGGCTGGCCCCATCTTCCTCAGTCACTCCCTTGAGGTACTTGTAGACACTGATCAGCTCAACGATCACTGATCATGATCTTTCCAGGGACTGCTAAATGTAGGTGTCTAGAGACRCTTGATCTTGAGTTGCTGTCAGATTACCTAGACACACTGAATTCCTGCTCTTTATAGCTAGAAGACTAAACAAGTAAGCTAAAGGCAGCTGCAGACTGAGTCAATGAAGAACTGACTTTGGTTTTGGTTGTCTTCCTTTCCAAACCGCTTTGTGATTTCCCAGAGTTCATAGCTAGGCTAGTACTCTCCCTCTCAGAGCATGAGGCTGCAAGGTGCAGAATTAAAGAAATTTTGCACACTTAGAGCTACTGGCTGACAGTACAGTACAGGAAATCTGCATGCATATACAGAAGGCCATTAAAAAGAAGAGAGGCTATACGAACATTATTGTTAGTCACATATAAATGAAGAGCAAGATGTTAAAGCTTATTAAAGTAATGGATAAAAAATGGAATGTATTGTTATGATACCATACAAGCTTGTATGGTATCCTGAATATACCATGCAGTTCTGGTCACATTTTGGAAAGATTACAGTGACACTCTCCTCCTCTGTGACATATAGTATCTCCTCAAGAGAACAAGAAAAAGCAGGAGGGTAGTATGGTGACACTAGGAGATTTCATAGACAGTGATAATTTGATTTGGAAATGCAGAGAATAATACCAATCTTAAGCTTTAAAAGCTTACTGTTTCTCACAGTACGATAACTTAAGACTATTCAAAAAAACTATCACATAACAGCTTTAAAAAAAGAGAGCGCTCTTGTCACATACAATTAAATTGTTAAACTTGACACAAGATGCTGCAAAGACCAAACTAAATTGGTCTTTGGGTTCCAATTGAGAGTAATAGGGGCCATTAAACACAATCTGAGGACATTCTCTGTCTCAGAATCTACTAAATGGCTGATGCAAGGAATTTGCTTGGGTAAAAATCATAGCACGTGCCATTTCTTATGTTCTTTTTCCTCAAGTATTTGCTGCTGATTGCTGTTAGATACGTGAAATGGACTTGATGGACATGTGGTCTAACTCTGTGTGGCCATACTTACACATATATCCCTGCTTCCAGTTTTTAATCTATCAGGTAGTTATTTTATCACAGAGAAATGCCAGGTATGCTCCATTGGCTGACGTGTCCACACTTGAATTTTAAATATAATAAATCATCCACAGTACTTGGAAGAGGTTTTAAAAATATCTTTTCTCCCTTGTATACACTATGACATCTAGCTAAACATACATATTTTACAGCTGGAGTATTTGTGTCATTAGAATCATGGCTGTGTCAGCATTTCCACTGGAAGCCCATATTTCAGGAGTTTGTAATTGGATTGTAAAATTTTCCTCCAGCCTCAGACTTGGCACATATAAGCAAGTCTGAGCTGATCACTAGCTGGGTCAGGAGGGAATTCCTGCAGGATTTTGTTCTGTGCACTCTGTATGTTATCAGAACCTATTGGCTCTGACTAACGACAGCCATTTCGGATGTGGTTTAAAAACACCATATTCAAACCACTGGTACATTTGTTTATGGAATTTGTTATACTGTGCTTAACAGCAAAGAAGTTTTCTGAAAATATATGTCTGGAAGAAAGGCTGCATRTTAAGTTTTGTCTGAATCTTTGTGTTCTTTCTTGAAGTTTTTTAAAGTCTGTATTTGCCTAAACGGAATTCCACCATACAATGAAGAGCATCTTTTTAACGATAGATAATTCTGATTTTAAGAATTTGGACAGGTGGGATAGTGTCAAATTTTTTTCTTAAAAAAGCAACACAACATGCTTTCACCATATATAACTTAAATGTCTTTTGCTCTCATTCCTAGTGTATGGGATGACCTGCCAAATAACCATTCCTGTACTACAACAGTCAAGCAGCTAGACAGATTGTATGGTCCTGCTACTCATCAGAACTCTAGTTTAGAGGAAGGTTGAAACTGCACGCAGCTAAAGAACACTTGTCAAAGTGCTGCAAGACCGTTTCAGAATAAAACATTTTTCTGACTAAACAGATAAACAGAGATATCTCTGATATACAGCTAACAATAGTAATAGCTGTTTATATAGCAGGAATAAAGTGGGGTCTCTAAAACTGCTGTCAGAACTAAATATTCCAGTTTAGATATCCAAATATGATGCCCCCCAAAACTTAAGCCTTATTACTTATTCTTAGTGAAAAGCTATGATGATTATGTGTAATTTTGTCTTTTATTAATTGTGACTTTCCCTAAAAATTTTTATGCCTATCTAAATTCATTTTTAAGGGACTGAGCCCTGGCTGTTATGACACTTACAATGCTGATATAGACTGCCAGTGGATTGATATTACAGATGTAAAACCTGGAAATTACATTCTGAAGGTAAATCTTTSGGAACTTTTTGGGGGAGATGGGTTAGGGTTTTTTCTTTTTTTCAGAAGCAATTATATATGTCCATTCTTTTGAACTGTTTTTGGTATGTTAGCAACTCAAATTTAGAAATAAACAATACTATGCCTTTCGCCTCAAGGTCAGTGTAAACCCCAGCTATTTGGTACCTGAGTCTGATTATTCCAACAATATAGTACGCTGTGATATACGCTATACTGGCCACCATGCGTACGCCTCTGGCTGTACAATTTCACCGTAAGTACATTCTTTTTTCTTTGTTGCTGTTTTATATTCATAATACTAAGATTGACAGGCAGATTTATAAAGCTTAGAGATTAATTTTATATTGAAAAATAACTTCCACTATGTGTTCTGGTAATATTGGCTCATATTGATTTCTTTACTATGTCATTTCATGAGTTTCAGAAACATCTAGTGTATTAATTGGAATTACAGCTGGTATTTCTACCAAAGGTCTGTTTATGGCAAGAAGGATGGGAACAGTTACTTTCCTGATAATGGCATAGCTTTCAAATCCTTAGCCCTGGCATTTAAATTATTTCTGTAAGTGTAGTACTGAATTTTTGAAATTATTTGGACTTGAAAAATGATCTTAAGTTTCTAGAATGTATCCTTCAGTCAGTGCAGGACTCTTACCAGAAAGTGTCTGCTGGAAAATTTTGCTCCTGCAATCTCGCTATCAGAATATATAGCCCTTTTAGACTGCTGCTGCTAAGCTCATTCAGTATCAATTTCAATATAGCATCCACAGAGAACTTTTGTGCATACAGTAAAGAACTCTTAAAACATTTYATAAGAACTCACACACAAATTGTATTTTGTGGCCTCTGCCCCAGCAGCCATCCTTCCTGTAACAGTTCTCCTGCACACACAGAGGAGCAACCAGTAGTTTTAACACAGATGGTATGTAGTTACTCTGATAATGCATAATAACTCACACAAARCATTTATCAAATTTACTCATTTGAATGGCACAAGTGATACATCGTGTACTAATCTACATAAGACCAAGTTATGAATGAAGGGTAAAACGAATGGTTAAGTCTGCTGTAACAGCCTTAAACATAAGAATATTTAAAAATGAGATTATTGCTTACTTTGACTCATTAAAGTGATTGTTCCTCTGTTTGTAATAGGATGCTGGTGATTCATTGTGGCTAAAAAGAGAAACATTTTTTCACCCCAGTGTTGAGAGCTGTATTTATAATCACAGTTAGGTCATAAATGCAACAAGTTAAATGCCTTCAGCATAATCTTTCACTTGTTCTCAGCATATGTCCATTGTCCTTCTAGGAAACACAGAGAGTGTTCTGCAGGTCATGAGCACTCAGTCTTGGCAGCCCTGTGAGAAAAATCTTTTAAAGCATTTCTCTTGACAGGACTGGCTTAATTGGTTCTTTCATGAACACCTACTCATTCATATTGAGGTTTAAGGGAACCTGTCCTTTAACTCACAGACTACCACTTTAACTTTATAAATGTAACCAGATATATTCATGTAAGTGAGAGGACAAAAAAATTCCTGTGAACTTTTGTTAAGCTGCATCTTCAAGTTGACAGAGGGATTTTTTTTTATTGAGTACTTCACCATGTTCATGTCACTTACTGTTTTTTTTTTTTTTTTCCTTAAACAGATATTAAGATGCAAGAAAATGGAAGAGCAGTGCCAAGTGTTTTGAACTGAAGTATCATTATATAAACTTCAATAGGATGTAAACACTATAGAAGCAAAACTACAGAACATACATGCATATACCCACATACCTTATGTGATGCTGAAGCACTTCAACTGCTTCTCAACAAAATCTGCAACTGGATTTTAAGAATTTAAATTGGCATTCCTTTTTATGCTAATGAAATGTGTGGAACTGGTGATTCATGCACAGACTTTTTTTTTTATATTTTGAAAATTAATTCATTCATAGAAACATGTATTATTAACTCTTGAAAATTTGGAGTTCAGGTGATAGACGTCAGTCARTATTTTTAGTGAATGTGTTTAACAATATGTAAATGCCTTAAATGCAATAGAAAGTACAATGCCATCTATCTCAGAATGAAAATTTGAGATGAATGCTACAATGTCATTAAAATAAAACTCACTGGGACATATTATATATAAAAGTATGTTCAGTGTTCAAAGGATATTAAAAATATAGCAGAGAAATATATATCTACTAGGTATACCCCTGTGAGAAAAGTTATGTTTACATTTTTAATGGTGTTTTTTATTAAATCAAACACAGGTATATAAATGAAGTCTTTTTATCTTTGGCAGCCAAATTAAAGAATTGACCCACCTTTTTATGTCATTTTTTTTTCAAGGTGGAGTTTTAAAAAGATTTCTGCACACAYAATGACAATTAAAGTAAATACCCATCAAGAAGAAATAGGGCTCTTATACACAAACAAAAGTCTCTGATTTATTCATCTCTGGAAAAGGGGCCCACTTGAACAGGTTAACCATTAAAATAATGCAGGCAATTTACTCAGGGGGTACCACAAACAGAAGCAGGTCAGAATCTCTTAACATGGAATTTCTATTGTGAAAAAACCTACTACCTGCTTCCCCCTCAAGTACTGTACTTGACTTTTAAAATGCATATCTCAGCATTGAAACAATGAAGTGGAAAGTATACTATATAGAGAGGAAGAAGTGAATATATTTAACATATCCTACCTTAGGCAGTTCAGGAACCAAATACAACATTCTTAAGGGGACCTCGGCCCAAATTACTTATTGGTGCTGCATATAATACCCTACTCCATCCCTCTTCCCCAAATTATTTTGCTTTGGCAGTGCACCTTGCTGTAAACTAAAGTAGCTGTGATTTTATTCTTAAACTGTGAAATTGCATATCACAAGAAGGTTTTTTTATTAATATAATGAGGTCACAGATCATGTAAAATGAAGAATTTACTTTTGAAACCAAATGGCTTAGAAATGATTGATTTATTTGATGATGTTTAACTGGCAGTTCAAAATACTGAATTAAGCAACAGAGATTTTTTTCTTTTAATGTATGTGCTGTTGATTAAAGTTAAAATGAAAAGTCTGAGGAATATGGAGAGGCTTTATTATTAGTTCTGAGAATACTTTAGGCAATATTGGCTATTTTATACAGTAGAACTCTACAAATTTAATTTGGAAATTTAATGAATTACCATACCATCTTTGAAGGATCAACTTGTTCTTTATGATGTATATTTATTTTATGATTAAGCACTTCCATCTCACTTACAACTACGGCAGAAACTTGCATAACTTTGGAAATTATATAGTATATATAACTACATTGTATACCTAAGGAGTATACTATAGAAGTATACCTAAAGCAAGAGAATCTAAGAACCAGCAACCCAGTGCTTGGGTACAGAATGAAGTTTATACCTGCGGGTCCCCTCTCATTTGCTTAGAGATCCATTTTAGTAACCAACCCTCAGTATCGGCACCTAAGAGGAGTTTTGAGAACTGCATTAGAAATCCACTTATATATGGCTTCAAAGTGAAATTTTTGTTAGGAGTTTAGGCTTCTCAAATCTCAGCCCAATTTTTTTTGCATCTCCTTTTGTCACATTTCTAAAAACTTAGGTTGAAGTTGGCAGGAAAGATGACAGCTTGGGCAGTGGACCCAGAAATTACTATAGGGCAAACCAGGCTGTGAGCACAGACTGCTTCCTAGTAAGCTCACTCACACACCTTGTGCTTGACAGCAAGTGTGGGATAAAGGAATGCCAGCTGGCAACAGAGCAGCCAGCAGAAACTGAATTTACCCCACAGCTGTAACCAGCAGTGATGTTCACGCGTCACTACGCCARCTGCCTGCAGGACATCACTGAAGTCAATAAGGACCAGCTTAATTTGGAAAGTGTTGGACAGCAGCAACTTTTTTCATACTGGAATCATATTTAAGAGATTACTTGCATTTTTGTGGAAAAAATGTTTATAAAAAAGTTTTGATAAGAGTTTATTTTATAAAGACAATACTACTTTGAAATCCTTTTTAAACCAGGCATTGGGCTTGTTCCTCTTGTCATTGGTCTAAGTGGGAGCAACATCAGACCTAATTTTGTGAAAATTCTAGTACAAAATTGCTGTCTTAACAGTCTAATATCCTTTGAGATGCCAGTGTTAAAAATGTGCGTGAAGCAATTACCTCCCACATTTCAGATCTTTACATAAAAAATGCACATAAGGAATATTCTGAACACCAGTCTCATTATAGAAGGGCTTTGTTATATTTYTTAAAATCCTCAAATACATTTGCTATTTTCATATTTTTACTCAAAAGTGTAACAAAAATGACAGATTGGTCGCCAATTGAACCAACATATTGTGTAGATGATGTTTTTATGTTAGTAAAAGCCTATCCATTTTCTCTCTGCTCCAGAGTTTATTATGCAGCATTGAAGGGGTGCAAACACCAACCCTCTTAGTCATTCATACATGGTTTATATTGTACTTATTCAGACCAGCAGGGCAACTTTCATAAATGAGATACTGAAAGATAGTTTATCCTGTGTCTCACACTTATGCCAATATGGCATTTTCATATTCTCCGAGTTCTAGAAGGTGCTGAAACATTGTAACTTGAATTAAAAACTGAAAAGTATGCTATTGGGGACGTTTTTATTATGCAACTAAATGCTAAAGATACAGTGAAATGCCACTTTTTTATTTTATTTTTTTGACTTTTCATTATTTCTTTCCCTTCCACAGAACTTAATTTCAAAAACTTTGCATCTTTATCTGAAGAGCTCTWATTTATAATATTCAGACACTAGCTTTGTATTTTTCATTGCACTTTCATATTCTTGTGTTACATGCCCATATTATGGTTGCAAGTTTATGTGAAAATGACTTGAATAAAATGTTTCAAGCGTTCAGCTTGTCAAAGCATTGTATTTATTGTAGCACTTGACAAGAAGCCACCTCTCAATGAAAAAACCTTGAAGAAAGTTGCATGCATCTGTAAATAAATGAGAAAGATTGCTTTTTTATAAGTATTAAGTAAAAGATGGGTCTATGCCTAAATGACTRAAGTCTTAGTCAAAGAGTCTGCAGATTTGAGTTAGACTGTATTAGAAATCAGCACAAATGCAAGATATCTAATGGTTTTGTTTGAGTACCAAAATGACAGGAATTCATTTATAAGAGAAGCCTCTATTTTTCTCAAACATAGTTATTCCATATTTCTGCTAACCCTTTGTCTCAAAGGGCTTCATCTGTAAAAGAAAACACCTATTAACATGTGCAAGAAAAAAAAATCAAGTGCTTGTATGTAAATGATTGTAAACACTGCATTCTTTGGAAATAAATACTACAATAACAGTAGAGCATGTTCAGTTTAGCTAATTAGGCAGAAGACTCTTCAGCACTTCTGTGAAAAGTCAGCCATTTCCTGCAAAATAGGAGTAAAAATTGCTCTTCAATATGATGTTCTTAAATACAACCTTGGTAGTGATTTTACTGTATCCATGATGGCAAATGCTAAGAAAACAAGTCTTTCTATTTACATGAAGCATTACCATATTTCTTAAACAAAAGCTACAAAAATGTTCTTTTTCTTAGAAAAATACTGTATAAATTTTGAAAGATGTTATGTTCTCATATGGAAGAACTATCCTCAAAGCAAGAAAAAACATGTCCTTTCAAGCAGTCCTTATTCAGAAAAAAAAGCATGAACAAAATGCTTAGTTTTCTCTTGGATTTTTCCTGTCTTTAAGCATGGGATATTTAATTAAGTTAACTCCATTTTTGATGTCTTACCTGTCTTCTCTGTTGCTAGCCACACTTGATAGAGACATCAGCCACTCTTCTGGCACATAAAAAACAACAAAACAGGGAATGAAAGACAAATGTGTCTGACAGCCAAACTGTCACTTCMGCTGCACCCAATCTGTATGGTCCATTGACTAAATGGGCTGAAATGTGAAGAGTTTCTGTTCWGCTAAAAGCACTTAAGTGTTCCTAAATAACAGCTTTTCAAACATTGAATATTGACTATACCACTCAGCACTCTTACTYTTAGATAAATAGCACAATGACAGAAAAAAAAAAGTATTTCTTACAATTATTTCAGATTTAAGCACTGTTGTGATGTTTTTATATTTTAAGAAAATAAAAGTGCTATACCTACAGCTGAAAGCTCACTCTGAAGAGAAATCCACATAACTGGAGGAACAATTCAGTAAAAAAATATTCAGTTGTATACATATAATGCAGAAACTATATTCTAATTTATTGAAAAACAAGTAATCCCCTATTTCAGATTTTCATTACTTGGGTTTCATTCTGGACCTTGTGTTCATATGAAACCAGTTGCTTAATATTACCAAATTAGGAAGCATCATTCTACAATTAGAAAGTAGCCCAACACTTTCACTTAAGAATGTATGAAACTGAATTAATTCTCACCCAATTAGTTCTCCTGATTTAACCCATCCTTATCTGATAACTTATTTGATGAAATATTTCTCCCTATTCAGATATCTTTCATCTCTGGATAACAATAATATTTTAAAGACATTTACAACATTTAAACTTAACACTCTTTTAAGAAATACTGAAAAAAACACTATTATCAAAAAGGTTAAGATTTTCACCTTTCACAGTTACAGTAGTCTGAAATGAGTCTAGAATTATCTTAAATACGTACCTAGACTGAGAGCATTTTGGCTGTATTATGTTACTGATCTAGGAAGTATGGCAGAAATTGTGAAGAGTTTTTAATCTAATAATCCCAGAAAGAGATAACTTCCCATATCACTACAAAAACAAACTGATAGTTACTTTGAGAGGTCTTTGTCTAAATAATGTTACAGACAGGAGTTATGTTAAAGTGAGGTATGTACTGAAAGAGAAAAAAAATTATATGTTATTATAAGAGAAAAAAAATCTGAACTTTATCTGGAAACTCCAGATAAATTCACTAGGTTTATCGGTTTAAAAATTACTCAGTTGCACTTATAGAGTATTATCAAGTCTCAACCATTACTACTCATTTGTATAGTGCTTAGCATATTAAGGGTGTGATCCAGGTGAGTCACTAAATATCAGCTTAAAAATAGTAATAACTGATAAAAAYATAAAGCAATGCCAATAACCTAATCTCTCATTCACATTTAAAATATTTTATCAATCTTTTTTAGCAGAATTATTTTTAAAGAGGAAGGGAGAAAAGAAAGGACATGTTTTGATTAYGCCAAGCTTCCTCCAGGAAGAATTCTGTGGCCAGAAACTCACTCAAAAGCCAAAAAAAYCTAACGGTCCTCGATGACTAAACACAGGCAAAAAGGCAGTTTAGGATATAAATGCCTTAATTTTTACTGATATAGTTGTAAATGGTCTTTTTTTTTTTTTTTTGAACTATGTGAAATCTTTAACTTCTTGGTCTTTAGTATGAGTCAGTTTTTWAAATATGGAACTCATCTACTCAGAAAGATTAGCTGTCCATGAAGAAATGTTTTATAACCGATGATAGCTAACAAAAGAAATGTTTCTGGCCTTTTATTAGAACCAGAAAAGTTGCATATCAAATATTTGTTTGGATTCTCATTTTGTTAAGACTTATTTATTTATTTTAATGTTAGGAACTAGCACTGCGTTCTGGAAGACTTAGAAGTATTTTGTATATATCTAGTAAATGGATGGCCTTTTCTACAAAATATAATCCATTCCTATGAAAACGTAACAAATATATTTTCCTGCTTTAATGTTTCTGTTCCTCAAAACTTCTTTAAATTTGGTGTAGAATTTAAGGTTGTTCCTTATAATAGAGCAAAAACAAGAACCCTATGAAAAATGAAAGGTTATTTAAAATTTAGATTCTTCTGAGAAGCAATACAATTCAGGAAGTTATCACTGTTTTATCTGTATATTGACATTTGCTTTAGATACAGAAAAGCGAAGAGTAAAGATCATACTTAAATAATAATAAATAAAATCAGCAACTGGAAACATTTAGTCTTTAGAATCTTAACATAAGGGATGGATGGACAAAAAATACATGAGAGAAAGGAGGCCAAGGCTGCCCCTACTTGTCTCTGCAACTTGTTCATTCTTGTTCATCAATACAAGGCGCAGTGAAGCCAACCCCCCTTCCTGGCTCCTCAATCACTTTCATCCGTGAGCTGTCACGATCGCTCTCCAAAAGCCTCTAGGATTGCTTTCATCCTGCTTTGCTGCCCCAGTTCAGGCATAATAGTTTGAGATCGCATCTCCAGTAATCATTTAGGCCAAGCATTTGTGGAAGCAATCAGAGAAACACAAACTGCAAAGCTGTGCTCTGCTTCCGAAAGGAGAGCCACGTAAACAAAACAATTTTCTCAAATCAAGTTGACAGTTAAGTTCTTCCAAACCGCTTGGAGATATTTCTGGGTGCTGTACTGTGGGCACAGGCAGTGAATAATCCTGCTTTAAGAAGTCAGATTTGAGGAAAAGCAAAAGACAGCTCACATGACTAAGCAGTAAAATTAAGGAGATTAAGAGAAGCACCCGTGATAGAGCTGAAGATGTATCAGGAGCAAAATGAGAACAAAATATACAAAGTAAAAATACCTTAAGCCAAGTGAGGAAGAATCTTCTTCTTACCAAAACTATTATTTACTCTTTATCAAAACACATCAGCAAGGACACTTGCCAGAGCCTGTAGGACTGTGGTATCCAAGGAAAACTCAAGAGCAGAAAGAAATAGCAGAAAAACTTGTAATTGCCCATGTTCCCACAGTGGAAATGGAAAACATAAATAATGGACATATGCAAGTCACCAAGGTCAGATGATATTGACTCAAGTCTAAAAAAAGTCAAGGGTTACTGACCAGGCCACAGTTTATCTTAAAATCACTGATACCCAATGGTGGAAAGGCAGCGAATTTTTTGAAATTTCCAATGTTCAATAAATCCTGAAGAGGTGATTCAGGCAGTTATACCCTTGTAGGTCTAAGTCTTATATGTCTCAGGCAAATAAACAGAGAAAAGAGAATTAAGAATATATAAATATAAGATTAGGAAAGAATCACCTTGTTTTTTTAAAAAGGGAAATCATGCCTTAAAAGCCTACTGGCTTTCCCTGAAGGGTTTTATAAGCACGGAAAACTAGATGATACTGTTCAGCTGGATTTTCAAAAGTCTTCTGACAAGCTCCCTCAGCACAGTCTTTCAAGGAATAACAGCTACATAACAAATGAGAAGGCTCCTGGATGGATAATTGGCTACGAAGAAGAAATTAAAAGATGGGAAAAACTGGTCAACTTTCGAAGTGGAAAGAGGTCACCAATAAGTCCTATCCTATTCAGTATATTTATAAATGACCTAAAAAAGGAGCAACAAACTTTCAGTCAAATTTTGCAAATCATATAAGCTTATTCTAGTTAGTGTGACCAAGTGATCAGGCACTAGAGTAGTAATCAAATGTTACGTAGATAACATTCAAAGTGGTTTGTTCTGATAACTACTGTTATATATAACATGCATATAACCTGTAACATGACAGTTATAATGGCCTAATACTGTCAGTTCAAAACTCACATAAAATAACGCAATTTCAGTATTATTAGGAATTACTGAGAAAGGAATATAATGTTAAAAGACAGTACTATGACAATGTATAAGATGCAGGGCATACCTGCCTCATGGACAGTGGGTGCAACTGTCTCCTCTGGCTTCCCATTTCATAAACGGCACATAAAAAATCGATTTTTTTTTCAGGTAAGATTAGGAAGAACTATCTGAAGAACTTTCTCAAATAGTTTCTCTAACAGGAGCAAATAAATAACCTTCGTCAGTCCCTAAAAGAGCTGAAGCAATGATGAAAACAGACATCCATAAAACCTAAGAAACATACAGAGTACAAAATAAATCAAATGACAAACAATTTTATCTCCCCTCTTCCAGTGGCATTATAAATAGACAAAAGGCACATAAATATGGGAAGGTGCAAGAAATAGGAACAAAGCTAAAGGAAGAGGATTAGGCTTTTATCCCTATTCCACCCAACAAACTGGGTTTCAAAAAATCTCTGCCCCAGGAATTGTGAAAAAAAAACCTTTATAAAATGAACCCTGTCCTCCCTCCCCCCAAGCTGTTCTCATAGGAAATTATCAGCCTTTGACATCCATAAAACCTAAGAAACATACAGAGTACAAATCTGTTGCTTATTGTTTCCTTGGAATACAGAAGCCAGGGGCATTTAATAAATCTGTACCTCCAAACCATCCTATATGAATTGCACAGGGCATTATCTTACAGCTGTAGTAGTAATTTATCAAGTTTCTGGATTAATTTGGTATATTCTGAAAGACAACTATATTTAAATAAACCGCACAGTTGAAGATTAATTAACAGCTCACAATTTTCGTTTCTAACAACCACTAGCAAAAGTATCTTAAGAAAAATTACAATGAAGATCCTCCCATCTTCAAACTTACTCCAAAACTAAGAAATATCACTTAAACCAGTCCAATGTTCTTGACTGTGCAAATCTTAACTTTCAGTATTAAGAAATAACCAAATCATTTAGGCTACCAAAAGTAGTTATAACACTACCTTTTCATATGTGTTTTATTTTCTTAAGCATTAGCATGATGAAAGAGAATCTTTACTTTGATTTACAAGACATAAATATCAGAGCACACAGATATTTCCCTGGAATATTTAAGATATTTTCATTTCTTCATATTGCCATCCTAATAAAAAAAAAGATGGAGATCACAATTTATAAAGGCCAATATTTTATTGATATGTAGAATTTTTCATAACATGAATGTCATTGATCTACTTCTTCAGCTATTTAATAATTGTATGAATTTAAATCTGTTCAAGTTTAAGAGATCTTACCTTTTCTTAGCTGAGATGCACACGATAATATATTCTTAGGATTATTTCTTCAGATGATACTTGACCTCCTCTCACCTTACATCAAAGGTCTCAAATAGTCTTAAGCGTATTTTTATTCAAACAAAACAGCAAAGAATCCATACTACTCTTTCAGATCATAAATGATGTTCCTCATAACATTCAATCACATTAGGGTGTATTTTGTTAATGGAAAGACTATGTAATAGAGCTTGCAAACGAATACCACATGACCTCCTGCTAGTCAAGACACCACATTGCATTATTTAACTAATCTTCAAAGAAACAGATGAATAATTCTAGCAACATAATTTTTAAAATATTGTTTTACAGGCCTCAAAGGATAAGGACAGTTTAATGAAAATAATTTAAAGACATCTAGATATGTCTTAAAAAAGATATGTATTCACAAAACTTGTAAAAATATTATCTCAGTGAAGACTTCTAGTCTGTCTTCCAATCTTATTACAGAGAGGAGGAAAAAAAAGTGTTCTTACACCAGCTGTTGCTCCATAAGAAAATACTACTAGATGCAAATCTACAAGAATCTTCTTTTAAAATCTGAATTTACATAAAGTCTAGTCATCAAATTTAATCCTCTTCCCTTGGAACACTGAAATTTGAGACATTTGTTCTCGACGTTTCTTGCTTGCTTCCCACGAGGGATGAAGAGGTTGCTCCAAACATGCTTTTTTATTTTTGCATTTAGTATCTCCACCTTTATCAATTTGATGCTTCTTGAGCTGTGGTTCTTTCTTAGGAAAAGCTATACAGGAAACACAATGAAAGAGTTAAAAGTTAATTAAAGGTTAAACTAAATTTAGAGACGAGCATTACAATCTGAGTCTTGTTTGTGCACAAGTAGCACTAAGCTGCTCAATATAAAGGCAGACAGAAAAGCACTGTCCCTTGAGAGTCTTACTCTAAATATCCCTAAAGCAGCAGTAGCAGTAATACTTTAAGTGCCTTTAAAGCATGAAAAGGGTATTTTCATGCTTAAAAATTATATATTATTAAATAAGACATACCTGTTCTCCTGGTTTTGAGCGGTTGGTCTTTAGTATTTCTAAAAATAAAAACATTATTTATGATTTCTCAAGAAATTAGTAAGAAGCATTTGTGAATAAAGAATGGTCATCAAAATGATGCGTATGATTCTTTAAGCATTGTAATATGCAAAATTCTGGCTGAAGTTCTGCTTGTTTGCTGATAACTACTAAAAATGAGTTGAAATAATGATTTCCTTACTGTGGGGAAACACAACAGGGAAAAACATTAAAGAAAAGGTTTACCTGCTATTTTGGGATTTCTGATTAGAAGTAGATAGTGAGCTGCAAAACACTGATTCGAGCTTTGTTGTTTTTGCTTGTAGCTTTCCTTTTTCTCCAATCAAATCTAGCACTGTCCTAGGCATTGTGTTCTTTTCTTGCTTCAGTATTGTTTTCTGTGTTCTGCTTTTTTCCTCTACTGAAGGTAAGTTGCTAGCTGCTGCTATCTTTTTCTTCCTTTTTACTTTGCCAATGAAGAAATCATCATCGCTATCACTGTCAGAGTCAGATGACTGGTTATAAAATCTTTCCTCAGTACTATCATCGAAGTACTCTTTTTCCTCATCTTGTTCACCATCACTAACATCACTAACTGATTCTTTAGTCACAGTGGATTTGGTTAAGCTTATAGTTTGTTTTCTTTTTGGATAGTCAAATTTCTTTCCTACTTTACTCTGGGCAATTGCTTGCCTTTCTACTGCCTGTACTGAAACTTCTTTTGGAGTGTATGCTTTCTCACTTTCCCCAATTTTCTGCTCATATTCACTCTCAAAAAGTTCTTTTTCTGTGTTAGCTCCTAATTTTATGCTCATTTTTGCTGTGTCACCACACGCTTGCTCTTTTTCAAATGCTTTAAGAACTTGGTCATCCACATTGCTATCGAGATGTGCTGACTTAGAGTGTTCTTCTGATTTATCCTTTATTGAAAGCTGAGTTTTGGCTGGTGTCTTTCTTGCATCCTTAAAAGCTTTTACAGCAGCTGTCAAAATAGCAGAAAAACAATGTTTTGCACTTACACATAACATCAAATGAGTTATCTTAGCAAAACACTTTTGAAAGTTAGATTTATGATACTGAGTAAGTATAGTCTAAATGTCTATCACTCAGTTACTGAACAAACGGGGAAAAGAATGCCTTAGAATATAATGACCAAGAAAGTGAGAAAAACAGCTTGAAATTATTACCAAGCCAATATACTTTTTTGGAACTTGTGTTTAAACTATGAGCTCATCTTTCAACAAGTAACCTGCAGTTTATAACCATGCTTATTTAGGACAAAACCTTTTGTGTAAAATCTGTAAAGAAATGCTAAATTGTTCAGATTTAATTGAATGAGTATTTGAAATAGTTGCTTAAAGTGAAGCAACTTCATGGCACTCTCCTTAAGACTTCACCCTTTCTAACATCATTTTTTATTAACATACATTTACAGAGAAAAGGAGTCATCTTAAAACATCAGGAACAATTTCCCAAGGACCTCAGTAACAGATTCCAAAGAAGTTTACAGAGTTATTTGTGAAATAAGTTTGAGAACTTAGGCGTAGCTATTACTACTCTCATTGCCAGTTCAGCCTGTCTTATTTTGTCCATTATGTCTGTTGACTTTTTAGAATTTCCACTGATCCCTATTTGTTCTACAGTCTATATCTTAAAATGTTACGGCATACTACGGTATAAAAGCTAGTTTCAACCAATTTACATAAGTACAAACTTGTGATACTATTTTAGCAGCAGCTAGATAAGATAGCAGCAAGAGCTGATATACTTACTGTGTGTTGACATCAGAAATATATAGGAGCAAGGTAACATCCCTATAAGTCATGCAGTCAGAAACAAGTTAGTATACTATTTCATACCTTTAAGCTCAGTGATTTTTGACTTCAAGATGGGGTGTGTTGCAAGTCTTGCAATGGCTCGCTCAGTTGCAGTAGACTTTGGCTTTACAAAAAAAATTAAAGGGAAAGAGTTCAGAATAGGGAAGACTTACATAGCTGCTTATGGGTTAGGCTACATACTAAAGCAGATCTTGCCCAATGACTGAATAAGAGATCAAGCTTGTGAAACTATCATATAACAAAATTGCACTCCACAAAAACATTGTACTGATAGAAGACAATCTATATAAAGGAATAAAGTAGCTTGTGAGTATCAAAATATGATATAGTAGATTCTGAAGTACTGTGCCAGTCTTCAAGTGTGATGTGAAGAAAAACGGAAACTCTGCAGACTGATTCAAAGAGTAAAAGTTTTATTAAGGCATTAATTAAAAAAAAAGACAAAAGGAATCCCTTCCATTTCTTATCCTTTCCTCTTTTATCTATGACAGGTCACAGGTTCTTATCTATTGTAGGTCATATATTGGAAAAACTATTTTAGTTTCAGGTTCATGTCATCATTATGTTTAAAGACAAAAATAACAGGTCTATATGAGATGACTTCAAAGATACTTCTGTCTTCTCTTGAGTGGGGGAAAAAAAGGAGTGTACAGCATTGCAAAACGTAAATTTAGCAGGCAAGTTTCTTAAAGCCCACCATAGAATTCTTTGGGATAATGAAGATACACATTCCCCTGCTACTCCAAAAACTATACAAATATGACAATGCCTGCTCGAAGTACGTGTTTGAAACAAGGGTGCTTGATGGGACATCTTATCAGGGTTAATGGACCATCCTGTGCAGTTTTCCATTCCATACAAACCATTAAATAACCACGAGGTTGAGACAGACAGGCACTTGATGTCAAGCATGATGGAAAACACTATTGCTTGAATCTATCTGAAGGACCCTGAAATTTGGACACAATCTTGCTAAATTTCCTGACAAAGAAGTTACTACACCAGAACTGGTCTTTTTAAATGTAGAATTAGGAGTTCACTGTAAATCTTGTTTCTCAACCAATACAAAGTACATTTAACATATATATGTATTTTACCTTCGCTCTAGAGCTTATAAAATACATTCTAGAGAATGAATATAGAGAATGAATAGAGAATATACAGAGAGAATGAAGAATATGCTTTTTTCTCCTGAGGTCCTGCTATTACAGGATTATTCCTTTAGATCAAGAAAACTAAAAAAAAAAAGAAAATTTTTTGTTCTATATCCTGCCTACAGCACTATCAACACTGGCCAGAAGAGATGGGTCAAAGAGATGGGTCCATTTCCAAGGGGCCTGAATGGCTTGCTCTCAGACTGGCCTAGCTTAGTAAACTTGGAATTTGAACTTTGATTCCCATGAGACAGTGCTGCATGCTGCAACCAGATTCCTGGCTCTTATTTCTGAAGATCAAACAGTATTTTCTTTGGAGATTTTTCTATAACTGGAAAATATATTTCTGAACTTAATTAATACACTTTTCCCCTCAGCTACTTCCTGTGGGTTTTGAAAGAATATACAATAAAGTTCTGAAAGCAGCAGCAGCAGCTTCTGTACAACATCTGGTGTCCTTTAATTCAAGTATTTATAGAATGGGTTTAAGCATATACATGCCAATTCATATGGAATAACCACATTTTTTCCCTTACAGCAAAATACTTTACAAACACTACTCACACAGATATACATCAGCCAACAAACACACAATATGACATACACATTCTTAAAAACTTCCCCTTTTTCTATTCTTTGGCACATCCAAAGTAAAATTCATTTTTCTGTAATATTTCCCAGTACATAAAATTATCAAAAAATAAAATACGGTATAAAAACATCAACTTCATCAACTTAAATTACAGTAAGAAGGATATCTTCCCTTATGTTTGTTTATGCAGATACTGGAACTGAAAATATTTATTCTCACAAGTCCATTAGTTTGCACCAGTTTTTTTTTTCAGGCAAGAAGGTACTAACACTTTCCACAGAAACTCTTCTTCATTCAATATCCAAGAGAGAAGCTGCAAAATGAACAACTAAGCATTTTATATTCACACTTTCCAGTGAAATATTTTAAGCTACCTACTCAGGAACCTTAAAGTCAAAGTTTCCTGAATTTTTTTAGGTAGCTAAGCAGTGCATTATTTCAATAGGTAGTATTAAAGATGCCTGTGTGTCATCACTGCCACACTTCATTAAAACTCCATGTAGACATTTAACAGAGTTTTCTAAATCTACTGTTTGGTTTTTTTTTTTTTTTTTCAAACTTCTCAAAATTAATAAGTTTGCATCAATTAGTATTTCTCACCCTGAATGATTTTTGCACAAGAAACAACTGACTGGCCTGTCTCACTTGATACAAACACATACAACTACTAGATCATGGGAGAGTGCAAAAAAAAGAGATAATGCTGTGTGGCCCTGCAACTGTCACTTTATCTCTTCTAGTTAAAGTAACGATACCTAAATGTAGACAGGTAGAAACCCACACTTAAGTACAAAATATGTAGTACACAACAAGAGATACCATACAGGGAAACCCTGAAATACATCATATGCAAGTTTCTAAATTTACTATAAAGGCAGTCTAACAGAAAACATAACAGCAGTCCCATATTCCTAGCCAAAACAAGATGTCATTGCAGTACCCTTTGCAGGAGCTCAGAAGAGGACTATTTCTCTGCTAACCATACAGAAAACTTATTAATCCCTATGCTCTTCCCAGAGCTGTAACTACTTACAGCTGTTCTCTATAAGAGCAGAAAAATTGTGGTTAATATAAAGTGAAGGTGCTAAATCAGAGCTGTCATCCAAGCCTATCCCATACTGTTAGCTCCATTCTGCTGTGGAATAAGACCCTTGAGACGCAGTTATTTTCTGACTGTGAAATGTAGCGAGAACTCCCCCTTACGTTTGTAAGATAGATGATGTGCAACTTTGCGTATCAGACCAAATGAGACTTTGGTGTAAGAAGCACTTGGGTACTGGCACCAGTTGTAGCAGTAGATTGTCTTCCAGCTCCTGGCAGGGAGATGCATTTTGTTGACTGGGTATCCCTCAACAGTGCGAGGACAAACTAAGTAGAAACATGTGAAATGTAGGCATTAGCGCAGATTAGGGGTTGACTTGATGGAAAACAGCTCCGTGGAGAAAGATTTGGGGAGTCCTGATTGACAACAAGTTAACCCTGAGGCACCAATGTGCCCTTGTGGCCAAGAAGCCCAATGGGATCCTGGCTGCATCAGAAGGAGTTTTGCCATCAAGTCAAGGGAGGGGGATCCTGCCCCTCAGCTCTAGCGAGGCTGCATCTGGAGTACTGGGTGTAGTTCTGGTCTCTCCAGGACAAGAGGGACACGAGCTTCTAGAATGTGTCCAGCCTAGCGTGACAAAGATGACTAAGGGACTGGAGCATCTACCGGATGAGGAAAGACTAAGCAAGCTGCGTCTAAGTTTAGCCTGGAGAAGATTGAGAGGGAATCTGAACAACATGTACAAATACCTGAGGGGAGACCATAGAGAAGAAGGGGCCAAACTATTCTTAGTAGTGGACAGTGACAGGACAAGGGGTAATAGGCACAAGTTGAAACACAGGATGTTCCATATCCGTGTGAGGAAGAACTTCTTCCTGTGAGGGTACTAGAGCCCTGGAACAGGCTGCCCAGAGAGGTTGTGGAGTCTCCTTCTTGGAGCTTTTCAAAACCCACCTGGGTGCCAGCCTCTGCTCTAAGAGTCCGTGCTGGAGCAGGGGGGCTGGAGTAGACGATTTCCAGAGGTCCCTTCCAACCTCAACCAGTCTGTGGTTCTGTGAATTGGATCTCTATTGGACAGAGAAGGAATTAAAGTAGATCTCCCATACACAGCAATAACAGAGATGAATCCAAGTATATACATAAGAATGAAACATCAGCACTAAATGCTTCAGATTCTGCACCGGAAACATATAAATTGTCAGTTTTTTATTCAAAAGAGCCCCAGTCTTTCAATTTTTCCATGTAACATTGGAAGGATGACAAGGGATAGGGATTATAAAGGATTAGTTACACAAGCATAATAGCAACACAGAGAGGAATTTGGAATTTGTCTTACAGAAATTAATTTAGTATGAATCTCAAGGAAAGTTTCAACTTTTTAGTTTTTTAAATAGACTACACTTTTAAAAGGAACTAAAGAAAAAATGTCAATTGAAGCTGAAACATGCATCCCAAAATATCTAATACTTTTTCAAAAACTTTGCAGTAAAATGTCATATAACAGTAGCTTCACTGACCAATCTCACATAAAGCATCAAGACAGCCTTCAAAACACCCCCTTGACCTCTCATTTATTGTTCATTTTTAGCAAAACCTTGCATCAGCAAGCAGAGCTCTGGAGAACTGCTGTCTACTGACGACAGTAACACAGAGCAGCATCTCATTGCTGACTATTGTGGAGGCTTCAGGAAGAAGCATTTGATTCTTCTAAGTACTGTGGAGGTACTTACATTGTTTTGTATCTGGATCAATGCTATCCTTCATTCCCTAATTTCATTTAGATTTATCTCTAAACCTACATCCAGTTTGGCTTGTCTTTTTTTAATAAGGAGCGTGTTTCTAATTTCTAATGGTGCCAGCTTCAAAATATATCAGAAATTCAAATAAAAAAGAAATCAGATTTCCTTTTTTCTTCCTCCTTCCTCCATGCATAATGATATCTTATTTTGTAGCCATTTAAGAAGTCTAGAAGTGCTTTAAAGAGGCCAATACAGCACTTCAGTGTTACCAAGCCAAATTTTAGCTGTATAGAAGAGTCAATAGGATTTCTCGGGATTAACCTGTCATGACTAACTTAGTCATCCATACAATTCTGTGAGGAAAATGCTTATTTTCCAAATTGGAGAAGTGTTAAAAAGAAAGACAGCACTTTATTTCAAACTGTCATAGTGGTCTGGAGCAGAGCTTGTAATGAAATTCAGACCCGCCAAAGTAAAAATTATATACTTAGTCTACTACTGATCCTTTCCTCTTCCTGTTTATCCCTAAAAATCACTGCCATGACTGTAGATGTATTTTTGAAGAAAAAAGTTCCTCAAGGTGATGAAAAAAGTTTATAAAGCAAGCACTGTGCCAATTCTGTGTAGTTGTGAGAGTCTGTCTCACTGTGACCCCCAGCATTGAAACTTCTGTTGGCTGTTATGAGAAAAAAAAAAAAAAAAGAATAATGAACTGCATTTTATGGGGACAAATTCCCACTCCAAAGTAGACATGAAAAGAATATGCCATGGGGGACTTCAGAGATCTCTCAACTTTTTAAAAATTTACACACGCTATCTAATTTTATAGATAAGCCTTATTAACTTCTAGAGTATAAAAAAAGGCAAAACTCAATGCTTTTGAGAAAGTAAACTGGCAAATCTAAACATGATGAAACTGAAACCAAACCAAAGTGAAAACGGACAAAATAAAACTCAGATAACA
This sequence comes from Eudromia elegans, assembly GCA_003342815.1. NCBI lineage: Eukaryota > Metazoa > Chordata > Aves > Tinamiformes > Tinamidae > Eudromia > Eudromia elegans. The sequence continues at coordinate 139,215 of PTEX01000199.1, read as the reverse complement.
GGCAGTGACTATGAACAACATCAAGGCCTTTGCTACAGAATTCACACAGACTTCTTCAGAAATACAGCATGAAGTTTGGAGAAAAGATTACAGACTATATATAGACTAATTTCCCAACCACTGTAGACTACATCCAAAATCACATTTACTATTTTTCAGAAATGCTCATCTTGACAAGTTCACAAAATATTTGCTAGTAACTGACCATCTAGACTGAGGGTCTAGAGGACCAAAATAAGCATTTATTTTCAAAATATGGTATTAACCGAGTCAGTATTAATAAAAAAGAGGATTTGAAATAAACTGTTTCTAATGTTTGAGAAAACAAAATTAGTTATCTATACTTGCTTATTTTTAAGAGATAAGAGAAATGGGAAGTTAACCACTAACACTCTGCAGAGTTGCAAACCAACCAGGAAACATAGCTGTCTGCATTAGCTGCAACCTGAGTTTCTCGGCATTTCCCAAGATCTAAAAATACATCACAGACATATCCAAAGATTTGATTTGAAGTATACGGTAGAAAATAAATTGGTAAGATAAAGGGACAACCTCTGCAATATAAAAATGACTTAACGAGTCAGGGAGCTCACAATATTTATTCTTTGAAGAAACTATGGCATTCCAAATTGAGTCCTCCTCTGGCCTTGTTGTAAAGTTAAACCGGGGAAGGGGGGGAAAGCAAACTCTGTAAACTTCCAGGCATGTAACCCTGAAATATCACTACAATATTTCACTGTAAGACAGATACTGAAATCTTGAACTACAACTTTCAAGATGCAATGAGGAGGAGGCAGGGTTGTAAATAGCCTTGCAACCACGGACTTTGGGAGGATCAACTTTAGCCTCTCCAGAGACCTACTTGGAAGGATCCCATACACTAGGGCTCTAGAAGGTAGGGGGGGCCCAGGAGAGGTGGTTAGTTTTCAAGGGGCACTTCCTCCATGCCTAGCAACAGCGTATCACTGTGGGTAAGTAGTCAGGCAGAGGGGGCAGCAGACCTGCATGAATGAGCAAGGAGCTTGTGGCGAAACTCAAACAGAAGAAGGTAGTATACAGAATGTGGAAGGATAAGCCCCTTGGGAGAAACACAGGAACATTGTCAGGGAATGTAGAGATGCGACAAGGAAAGCTAAGACATGTTTGGAACACAATCAGGCGAAGAATGTTAAAAACAACCAGAAAAACGTCAAATATTTCAGTGGCAAAAGGAAGATCAGGGAAATTGCAAGTCCGCTAGTGAATGGGGTGGCTGCCCTGGTTACAAAAGACCCAGAAAAGGAAGAGTTGCTAAATGCCTTCTTTGCTTTGGTGTTTACTAAGGGCAGCCATCCGGAATGCCAGTCCCCAGGGACAAGAGAAGAAGCCTGGAGAAAGGAAGACTTGCCCTGGGTAGCGGAAGATTCGGTCAGAGAGCACCTAAGGAAACTCAATACCCACAGTGCAGGTCCCATGGGCCCTGATGGTATGCACCCCAGAGTGCTGCGTGAGCTGGTGGATGTCATAGTTAAGCCGCTCGCCATCATCTTTGAAAGGTCCTGGAGAACAGGGGAGGTGCCGGAGGACTGGAGGAAAGTCAACGTAAATTCAGTCTTCAGAAAAGGCAAGAAGGTCCTCCGAGGCAACTACAGGTCAGTGAGCCTCACCTCCATCCCTGGAAAAGTGATGGAGCAGCTCATCCTGGCTGTTGTCTCAGGCACATGGAGGAGGAGAAGGTGCTCAGGAGTAGCCAGCATGGGTTCACCATAGAGAAATCATGCTTGACTAACCTGTTAGCCTTCTATGATGGAGTGACTAGATGGATAGATGAGGGCAGAGCGGTGGATGTCATCTATCTGGACTTGAGTAAAGCTTTTGACACCGTCCCTCACAGCATCCTCCTGGGCAAGCTCTGGAAATGTGGGACAGATGAGTGGATGGTGAGGTGGATTAAGAATTGGGGGTGGATGGAAGAGCTCAGAGGGCAGTGATCACTGGTGCAGAGTACAGTAGGAGGCCTGTGTTTAGCTGTGTCCCCCAGGACTCAGTCCTCGGTCTGCTCCTGTTCAGTTTATTCACTAACGACCTGGATGAAGGGATGGAGTGCTCCCTCAGCAAGCTTGCTGATGACACCAAAATGGGAGGAGTAGCTGATAGCCCTGATGGCTGCACTGCTATCCAGAGGGACCTGGACAGATTGGACAACTGGGCAACGAGTAACCTCACGAAGTTCAACAAGGGCAAGTGCAAGGTCCTGCACCTGGGGAGGAATAACCCTAGACACCAGCACAGGCTGGGGACCTTCTGGAGAGTAGCTCCGCAGAGAGGGACCTAGGCATCATGGTGGAAGACAAGGCAGCAGTGCCCTTGTGGCCAACGCGGCCAATGGGATCCTGGGGTGCATTAAGAAGAGTGTCTCCAGCAAGTTGAGGGATGTGATTGTCCCCCTCTACTCAGCCCTGGTGAGGCCACACCTGGAGTCCTGTGTGCAGTTCTGGGCTCCCCAGTACAAGAGGGATGTGGAGCTGCTGGAGAGAGTCCAGTGCAGGGCTACAAAGATGATTAAGGCCCTGGACATCTGCCCTATGAGCAAAGGCTGAGAGATTTGGGCCTGTTCAGCCTGGAGAAGAGAAGACTGACAGGGAACCTCATCAGTGTCTGTAAGTAATTTAAAGGAGGGAGTGAGGAAGTGGATGTTGGCCTCTTTTCAGTGATTGTGAGCTACAGGACTGGAGGAAACAGGCACAAACTAAAGCATCAAAAATTCCACAGGAACTTAAGAAATTTTTCCCTAAGTGAGGGTAACAGAGCACTAGAACAGCAACAGCATACATGCACAAACATATGCAAGATTGTTCATAACAATCTCTCTTAACTGGCATTACTGGAGAAAGTAGGAATACTTCAGATTTTAAGGGAGATGCAAAGCTTCAGGAAAGTAACAGCTGAAAAGTTTTGAGTACTTAATCAGGTAGGTACCGCATCATTTCTAACGGAAAAGGCAACTGATTTATCTTAACAAATCTTCTATTGCTTAGACCTTTACATGCATTCCAGGATTCCAAGCAACATATCCAGATATAAATGATGTGTTGTGAGGCCAATGGCTTCTAATAACACTGTATTCAGAAATGTATTTATGTTCAAAGCACTACTGAAGAAACTAGTTAGGAGAGACAGGAACTGAAGGGCACTGAAGAATTGCAAACCTCATGGATCCTGCACACTGTAACCAGGCAAAGGCCGTCTTAGAATACGCTGTTCAAAACAAGACAAAAATTCTTGGCATATTACAGTGCACTTTTTGTGCACAATTGAAAACAGATTTCTTTTAATCTATATGTTTTTCAAAGACTTTCTGAAAAAGACAATGGAAATACAAATTCATCTCACTGAAAAACTATTATACATGAATATACATATACATCAATATACATCAATACATACTGATTCACTGGCACTAAAATGCCAGTCCATCATTAAGTCTATGCATTCAGAACTTACTATAACAATTCACATGTTAGATATGTACAGAAGATGCTAGTATACGTAAGCAATAGCAGAACAGATGAATACAAAAATAAATTTATCATACATGATCACATTTAAAAGTAGGTATTTCACCATATAGCACACAAAAACTTCACATCTTTTAGATCACTGCACTACTTAGACACGTTAAATCATCATGCATTATTTGTATTCCAAAACAAGAAAAAAAATAGGTTATTACTCTTTAAATTGGGTGCTTGTGGTTGAGTACTAACACACTATAAATCCATGCTGTACCTCACCATAGCCTTTTACATAGCTGGTCTTAGCAGCCATATAAGCCTTCATATAATGTCATCATATAAAGTTTTTTCAAATTCCAGTAATTCAAGAACATCTCATTTTCATTCTCTCTATTTTTTTTTTTTTAGATTTCAAGCAGTAGTACCTCCACCACTTCTCATATGGCTTTCTAGCATTAGCAGACTGATAGGCCTCACACTGAGTTGAAAGAGCCCTCTTAATTCTAAAATTTCTTTGTTCTTCGAGTTCTTAATTAACTCTGAGTTAGAGTACTTTAAAAACTAATATGCATAGGAAATGGGGAAAAGAAATTTGAATGTTTTGTACTTTATTTTTAAATAATTCATATAAAAAATGGAAAGTTTCACTTATAAAAATAACAGACAATAGCAGCTGTTTTTCATTTTAGAAATATTGGGAATGTTGGATTTGTTTTTTTGTGATTTGTGATGCAATTCTGAGTCACACTACAAAGCATATATGTAGAGTTTTCTCTGTAACATGTGAGCAGCTGAAAATCTTTAACATAAGTAGCTACAATTGTTTATACAGTATCAGAATTAAGCATACCTCAACACTGCATTCTGTAAGCAACACAAGTAATGAAACACTTAACAGATGTGTATTTCATTTTATGTCCTCTTTGCACTGATTTTTTTGTGCCAGCTTTATGCTGTCTCTCAAAATAAGATGAACTCTAGTTACCTTTCTCTCACTGGCAACACTGATTTGAGTTTCTCAACCTCTTCACATGGGCACTGTAACCTGCTGGAACTCTTACCGCCCTTAAACCCACCTTTATCAACCCTGGCTGACACTGACCAATGGGTACTATTAGAGCATGAGCAGACACACAGACAGCATGTACACATTCCCTTTTTACTTAGGTAAGCTGTTTGAGGATGACATTTCCAATGAATTAAGACTCTATCATCGAATGAATTTCAGCTGTTTGATATGTGATGGGACAATCGTGTTTGTTCTTTGGTTGTCTATGCAGCACTAGCAGATAGTCTAAGAAGAAATGACTGGTAAAAGAGAAAGCATTTTGCTTTCTTATTTGTTGACAGCACAATCTCTTCTCCTGAGGGCATATGCTGTCCACTTCTTTCAACCCCATTGTTACTGCAAAAACAGGCTACTTTCTCTGTTAGCTACCTAATGAATGCAATTTTAAGATTTCTTCTTTAATACATGAATTAATGAATGGTAACTAAAATCTCCTGCTGTTACTACTTGTCCTAAACGTGTAGCTTCTCCAATCTCAATGTTTTTGGTTTACTATCATTATTCTGAATAGCTGTTGTAGTACAATACTACGATCAAAACTACAACTGCAGCTTCCATTCTTATTGCTTCTTTTTTTCCCATGGTAGTTTTATACCATTACACACTTACTGTGTTCCTTCACAACACAGGTCTACTCTTATTTACATACATCCTAAACTTATTATCCCTACTTGGCTGCACTATTTCATTAATCATCCTTCTTCTGCTAGGTCTTCAGAATATCTGTTGTACAGACAGTTTGTTTGAGGAAACGACAATTGACATTAATTTCTACACTTAGCAGATTGTCTAATACACCTTTGTTATTTATTAGATTTGGCTACTGAAAATGAGCCACCTGCCACTCATTTAAATCATTGCATAGCAGGTGCTTTCACAGTCTTTCACCAATCCTTTAGTTTACATTCTTCTCTGTGATTGTTTTTACTTGTCTGCAATGGTAGCCTCGTTCTGTTTTGATCAAGAGGCAGATCACATCTGATGCACAGTTTCCCATTCCTGAAGTTTCAGTGTTTCCCAAAGCATCTAAATCTCTCCTTCCTACAACATGAATTCATCCATGAACTGCAGTTCTGGATCTTTATCTGTCTCTTGGGTATTGCACAGAAGTCTGAACAGTGTTTCAGAGGATGCTTTCACAGAGATCCTGGACTTAAGTATCTTGGCCTTTAAGCCAAAAGATCAAATGCACAAGATTATCAGTACCTCTTGTTATCTTATTTTTTCCTTGCATTTTCTCAAATGAAAGTGTAAGAACAAGAACATTTTATATATATTTTTGTCCCCCTGAAAACTCATGTACATTACAATATTTATACATATTAAATACAATTTGAAATAGGAATGAAAGCTGACCATGCTTTCATAGGTGCTTGCTAAAGAGTATTTCCGGGCTGGAAGCAGTACAGGCACGTATTTGAAACGTGATACCTCAAGTCCTCCCTAGCATGAGAATACCTGTGCTTAAAACATAGCTCTTCCTCACCTACAGTTCTCTCTTTTTACACTCTTACAGCAATACTGCATTTAAATTATCTAGATGACCCCAGCCACACACTGTTTGGAAAACAGAGCAAAACCAAAACAGAGTATTGACTGCCCTCTGAACATTAATGATGATAGACTTGTTCACATTCCACTCTGACACACCAAATACCTGATATGAGCACATTCAAAACAAAAGCAACCATAGAACCATCCTTGTCTAATTATAGTAATATACTTACAGATTTTGAACAGTTTGGATGGGCAAACTTAAGTGATACAACTCCTTTGTAGGGATGCAAATGAATGGGAGGAAGATCCTTGCATCAGTAACTCAAACATGAGAGGAAACTGTCATGGTTGTAATTTAATGTGTAGTCATAAAAGGGAGGCCATCTCTTTGCTTCAAAATTGTGACTCTGCTGAGCTCAGGGATTAGGAAGCAATTTGACTTGAATGCAAAGAGACTGTAAGGAAGAGAGAAGTGGTGAGGGAAAGAAGAGCTAACCAGAAGTGGAAGGGTGGGGAGAAAACGTGAGATAAACAGAAGGAGACTGAATTCTCCTACAGAAATCCTGGGCAGATGCTGATATTGGCTAGACTAGCAGGCTACTACTAGCAGGGAGAATCAGTGGAGAAAGAGATGGAAGAATGTGGAAAAAGACTTGTCTAAGACTGACAGACTTAGTTTTATACTAACACAAAGGTGAAACTCCAACAACAGCAGTGGGCTATGGTTCTTGTCTATACTATGGCTACACTAGATTAGGATTTCGTATGAAGGACTATTTGAAAGCATGCATAAAAGGCATATTAAACATCTCATAGTTCAAGTGATCAAATTTGGACGATAAGGAGTTCTTGAAGACAAGAAGTCACACAGAATTTACGCCTGAATGTGACATTCATCACTGAGTGCAAAATTCTTCACTTCGTCTTCACTTCACGACCACAGTCATTCTTGTTTAAAGTTAACATCTGGTATTTGACATGGAAAATTCTCAGGAAACAGTAGTTTCATACATCCAGGGCAACTACCATTGAAACAGATTCAAAATGCTTGGGGGAAGAAAGGGGCAGGGAAGGAAAATCAACTCTGCAACACTGATTCCCAGCATCAAATTATCTTAGTCTGCATTGAAAGAAACTGTGCTATTAAAAACAATGCAACACACTTCCAAACACAAATGTAGGTGATAAAGCAACTATTAGATACAGAACGCAAATGGCTACCTTTATTTCTATCCTGAAGTAAAAAATGAACTGTGACATCATGCAACATCACATCTAAAGAAGAACGAATGGACAAGCATTATTGCAGTACCTTCATCATAAATAAATTGTTAGAGATTTGTTGTAAATAATAGGCAATATACATTCACGACTAACTAAAAACAAAAACGCTAATCCATAAGTCTGAACTGTTAAAACTTATTTTAAGTATCAACTTAATGTTTATAATAAGTGTTGCTTACTAGGGAAGAAATAAAAGAGCAAGAGTTCTCATGACTGAAATCCAGGTAGGTAAGAACTAAGTTATTAAACACTCAGAAACACAGTTTTATGCTAACTGAACACTGACTATTCACACAGGATTTCTAATTTAAGGAGAGTGCTAGGAACAAGATTTAGATAATGAAAAGCAGCATTAAAAAAAAAAAAAAAGATATGTTCACGGGTCCTCAAGTACAACAGCTGCTTTCCCCATCGTCAAAGTCAACCTACACACAAAAATATAGTGATAAGCAAACACAAAACAACATAACACAAAACGGATGGACTATCACTTCAGTATTACAGAAAGACCAATTCATACAGTAATCCTTTTCTTTGGCTGATGAATTGCAGACAAAATATTTTCATAAGCAAAGAATGTTAAAAATCCACATAAGCAATTATGTAGTTAAGCTGCTATTAAATGCACTAACAACAGAAACTGTTCTACATCAATTACAAAATCTATCAGAATTATTTTTTTGTAACTAGAAAAATTCTCGGATGGAGGATGGAATTGAAAAAGTTGTAGAAAAAAATCCCCTGAAGGCCCACATGAAAAGACAGCAACTATTTGGTGCTCAATCCCAAGCCTTTGAAGTTAACAGAAAGTCTTTGATTACTCTGCAAAGGACTTTGTATCACACCCCTCCTATGGCTTACTGCCCTTTCGAAAACTAAATACACGAAAGATTCAGAGGTTTTGATCTTACGTACTCTCCATTAAGAAATATGTATGTTTAATAAATTCAAATTCACAAATAAAATTCACAGGTTCACAAATACATGCTTAGAAACATTAAGTAAAAAAAAAAAAAAACCCATATATTTTAATTAAAGATACAATTGTCTTGTCTGTACATAGCTTTCTCTCCTGCCCTGTACTGATGAGACAGATATTGCAGATTGATACGCAGCTTCTACAAGCCATTGCTTGTACAGTTTAACAAGCTAGCAAGACAAATCTTAGAACTGTTACTCTGATGAGATTTAAACACTCTTTAAAGGAGATAAAGGAAATATATAAGTCAGGCCTGTAACTTCAGTTTCAGGGAGAAATTGCTATTTCCAGTTATGTTGTTAAAAGTTAGCTTTTGTTAGTTTGCTGCAGTTTTCTTTTTCTTTTTTGAATGTTTGTAATATATAGTGTAGAATAAACTTCTGTAATATATAGTGTAGAATAAACTTTAGCCTCTTATTCCCTTCAGTCCGTTTTGAATACACTTTCTAATCACATTCTCCTGTCCTTCTTAGCCAGTAAGACCCCCTTATACCCTATGGTCTATTAGATATTTCCAAACATACTCAAAAATTGAGACAATTTTTTTCATAATCTTAGGACTGAGGGATGCTAGATGTCCCTAAAATTTCAAGTATCACAACACACACAAAATTTGCTTGTGCAGAATCCTCTGCTCTACAGAAATATTCAGAAAGCTTCAACTCTGGTCCGGATAAACAGGTTAAAATAGGTGCTCTCAGCTTTTAAAGACCTCAGGAATTCAGAGCAGAAAGAAAACTATGCTACTGGAATACATGAAGATATGTGGAAGTAAAAAAAGTATTTATCAATTACAAATTAATTTGTGGAAATACTAAGCACATGCTAAATTTAAGCTCTGATATTAATGTATACTAGCCCCGTATTCTTCTTTATTTATGGAAGACAGCATTTTAGTTCTTTGAAGCTTGAAAGTAAAGATTTTACTTTAAATGAGAAAAATATGCTTCAAAATTTCAAAACCTAAGTGATCAAATCTATAAGAAACATTTTGTTTTCTGACCAACAGCACTTCAAATCTTTGCTTAGAGTAAAAAAATGTCATTTACACCAAAGGCATATAGGAATAAAAATAAACTAGATACTACAGTAAATTAATTACTGATTGTTATTACTACTGCAAAGACAACAGAAGTAACTACAGTAAATACAGAGGCATTCACAGATGGAAAATTGTCCCCTTTTTTGGCAAGATGATGCATTTTATACTAAAGAGGGTAACAGATATGATCTTATCTAACCTGTCTATCTTAAATCTACAATAAGAGAAGGCTGAATGCAATGATTAAGACCTTTATCAGTTCCTAAGTCAATCTCCTATCTGTAATGAATACAGATAGGCACTGGGGTGCCTGATAATGCATATTACTTTGCAACATAACACTAATCAATCAAGTCACCCTTACCTGTTCAGTACACCTTCTACAAGGAAAGATATAAAATTCAACCATATTAGAAATACTAGAAGTAAAGAAGCTTAGATAATTGGTGCACTGTATCATTCTTCTTGACTCAAACCCATCCCTATCCCTCTGCTTTTTTTTTATTTAATGGCTGGCAAATACACACATAAACAGAAAGCAAGTTTAATGCAAAACCTTAAGTCAAAAGCAGAAAAAGATTCCCATTTTTCAACAGCTATACCTAAACCCCACAAAATCTAGTTAAAAACACATGGCAATATTTTTATTATCTTTCAAGCAGCATTTCATCACCTGTGGACAGCACAGGCGTCAGTTGCAGTAATATTAAAAACAACGTACTCATATAATGTACACCTACTACTTCTTGTCTTATATTAAGGTAGAACACCTTATGTTTCTATAAACTAACTGGGAGAAAAACAGGTAATGTCATATTGCTGGAAATACTTCAGTGGTTATAATTTGATTATCTTGCTAGAAACCCACCACTGGTCACAAAAGTTTGTGCAGCAATCTTCAGTTACAGTGTGACTGCTAAACACCTAGATCCACTTCATTACATTGATTGAAAAATATGCAAACTCCAAAGGAGAAAGTATGCTTATTTTACTCTGAAAAATACATGGAAAAACATAGTAATGGAACATAAAATCTCAGCGGACAGAAAGAATTAAACAAATGTCTTGACTACATGTCCACTATGCAAAACTAATATTCAGCATTCCACAGTGAATTAAAAGCAGATTGCCTTTTATCAATGAAAACAAACCTATTCCAAAAAGGAAAATAGCCACAGGATGTTTTCCTTCAAATATTCTGAAAGTCAAGTTAATGAAAAGGTAAACAGAGTACTCTGAGTTTCATATGACCTGTTGAACATTCCTGGGAATAGAAAGCTACCTCTTAGTCAGTCATAATAATAATAACAATAATAATAATAAAAATCTGTGAGAAAAGCAGAAGTAACACACTGAGGTTGTTAAAAGTTGAATAGCAGTATCTTCTTTATTTGGCAGCATGGTATCGACAAACAATAACAAGTAATAGCTACAACAGCTTTCCAACGGAACTGCAAAGAATATGTGTAACTTCATAACATCAGTTACTTCATTTACTGATAATTTTTGACTCAGGATTGTTGTGGAATACAACTTCTTCAGCATTTCCATTCAAATAGATCTGATACTGCTGTTTCCCCCTCCCCTTTTTTGAGTGTCCTGTCTGCTCTCGGCCTTAACTATTTCAAGGAATATCTTCCCACCTTTATGGCCCCATTTCAGCAATCACATAATAATGTACCACCAATGTCCAAAGGGACATTACACTGAAATTAATGAACTTCAGGAGTGTTCGTGTTTTTCAGGTCATTTCGTATGCTGTATTCATATTTGGATGCTTTTATCTGCATGCTAAAGCACCAGAACATTTTTCAACTGTTTCAGTAGTTGTTGAAAGCTTAGATTATTTATATTAACTGAACCACAGAAGTGTATTATGTAAAACACAGCCAATATGTTTTGAACACAGGAAGACTAGTGCTGTGCTTCCTATTTTCTCTTCCAGTCGACAAAAGATTAGCTCACCAAGCTCTGATGACAACTCACTTGCGCTAAATAGTTATACAAAATTCTTGTGGAAGGTCTTAGTGTATACATTGAAAAAAAAAAAAAAAAAAAAAGAGAAAAATGTCTCTTGCATGCAATATACTCTCAACAACACGTGCACCTTTGTCAAAAATGTTTCATGTGCTCCCTTTCACATTCATAGAAACAAGAGAAAGAAAATTCAAACCTTACCTTTCTGCAGACACTTTCAAAATTTACTTCCTTCCTAAGAGCAAGTCTGGTAACTTGATCTGGCTTTATTTCCTGTGGATGAAAGATACATTTATTTTTCTTAAGATGGACCTTTACTGAATCTAAGAATGATTCATCTTCCTTGAACATTATGGCTTTATGGCATCCCCTGCTATTTCTTTAAGGAAAGAAAAAATATTTATCATATACATTTTGTTTTTTTATGTAAATACAGTATAAAATCAATAGCTTGTAATTAAAATGAAAAATACACTTGACTATTAATTGTATCCAAACTGAGTGCAAAAAAAAAAAATTACCCGCAACACTTTGAAAGGTTATGAAATGTTTAAGACTATGATACCAAAAGAAGGGAGGAGGGGGAAAACATCCCTAAAAAGCAGTTATTCTTTTCTGAAAACACCACACATTCAGGGTTTTTCTACTAGCAGCTGAAAGATAGCAACAAAAATACTGGTGAAGCACAATGCTTTAGAAGATGCCTATTTCAGTGAAACATGCCCTTATGACAGGCTTCCTCATATTTTTAAGCATATATTTAGTCTTTGTATTGTATTGCTAAGTGTTCAGAAATCTCATAAACCAAATTTTAGAAATTCAGTAATTTTGTTTTCCTGATAGGGTACTATGTCAAACAAATCATGTTACATATCAGTTATTTGCCAGATAGCTACTTAAAAAGCAGTTTAACTATGGAGTTATGCAAGACCTAAATAACTTCCACATATTCACAGCTCTGGAAAACAAAGATTGACTACAGGCTTTCATACAAAAAAATGATAGCTCTTCTGGTAACTCTATCTCAATACTGCCAGTTTCAACATCTGAAGAAAACCACCTACAAGCTAAATTTCTGAAACTCCTGGAAACTCCTGGAAAGTGGATAAATTAAATTTAAAAGAAAAAAAAAAGGACAAGAGGACAAGAAAAAGAAAAAAGGCAACATTAGCAGTCAATAAAAGATGAGGTTGGATATGCAAGTATGTTACAGTTTTTAGAAAGTGACACATGTCCACTTTCACCTATACCTGCAACATTGCACTCTAACACAGCTGAGATACACTAAGTGAAAAGATCTAAAAAAAATTACTGTGACTAATGACTTTGAATATATCAATTATTCTAATTTAATCCAAATTTTGAGAGATACGCTAGTTTACAACTATCTGAAAAAGACAGTTTTACTTACAGGTTCACAGATTAAAGCTATTGTTCTTTTATCTCAAAGTTCACTACTTAACCATCCTTGATAGATATTCTAATGCTTTAACATTCTGCTCCATTTTTTCCCCACTGTGTTAAGGTTCTATATTCTGTCCTGTTTTTATTCTAAATTTAGAACCGTTTGTCTGTACATTGACATGGTTCCTCTCGAATTCCACTTATGTAGTTTACTTCCATACAAAGTGTCATTTCTCTATACGGAAAAAAACTACATGGATGGCATTCAATCCAAAACTTTAACTTCCATTTATCAGATTCTCTATACAGAAGAAGTACCTAGATTTTTAAGGGGTTAAAATAGCATGGAAAGTCAAATTTAAGAAATCAAAAATTCACTTTGTGTGTCAGAAGAGCTTTCTGAGAGTGAGATTCAGTAGTCTGTAAAATCATCTCCCAAAGATACTGGTGGGAGTCCAATCATTTGGCACACAGAAACCAGACTGGAAAAACACTGGTGAATATAGGAAACAATCTTACACTGGCAGATAGACAGACTGGATGACCTAATAGAATCTAGAGATGGAAAAGACCTATGATTCAGTTTTCCATGACTTTCCAAAGTGTTTCACAGATGGTAAAACTAGGACAGGGTAGTTAGGTGACATGCTCACAGTCACATAGCTGGCCAGAGGCTAAGAATGAAGTTTTGGAACCCAATGGAGTTAAATTATACTGCTTCTTTGTATTAAATAGGAAATATTTTCTGAGTAGTATCCTAAATAAAACTGTGCCTACTTTCTATCCCTTTAGAATTTAAATAGAGAAAACTGTGAGGGGAAAAGAGAAGCAAAGTGAAGTAAGAGTAATCAAAATCTGTACTAGAACTTTAAGGGTTTAATTTTAAAATAGCATTATTGCATAACTATATTAGAAACACAGATTCATGCCTGGTAAAGTAAAATCCACAGTTTGACATGCAGAGCCATGAACTTACTTTCACTGACGTATCGGCTGTCCAGAATGACACCATGAGTGTCCTCTTTAGGACAAAGTCCTTTACTCCCCTTAAATTTAAGGCAGAGCAAGGATTTTATAGATTTATACATACTTCAGAGATAGATTATAGATTTATACATACTCTATTCTTGTAAAAAAAGCCACAGGAGACAGAAGAGAGAAGGGAAAAAGATCCTTCGCCCTTGATTACAACCCATATCCCTATCTAAATTTCCAATATGAAAATATATAAAGAGAAAGGAAGATAAAGGAAGAATCTCTGTAAGTTGATGTATGCAATATAGCTATGTGATTGTGCTTTTACCGTTTCCTCGGTATAGGAGAGCTGTGACAGAATCAATGAAGGGAACATAGAGTCATAGAATCACAGAATGGTTACGGATGGAAGAGACCTCTACAGGTCATCTAGTCCAACCCCCCTGCACACGCAGGGTCTCCTAGAGCATGTGGCACAGGGTGGTGTCCAGGCGGGTTTTGAAGATCTCCAGAGAAGGAGACTCCACCACCTCTCTGGGCAACCTGCTCCAGTGCTCTGTCACCCTCACTGTTAAGAAATTCCTTTGCAGTTTCCTGTGGAACTTTTGGTACCTCAATTTGTGGCCGTTTCCCCTAGTTCTATCACTGGCCACCACTGAGAAGAGGCCAGCCCCATCCTCTTCACTCCCTCCCTTGAGGTATTTATACACATTAATCAGGTCCCTTCTCAGTCTTCTCTTCTCCAGGCTGAACAGGCCCAGCTCTCTCAGCCTTTGCTCATAGGGCAGATGTTCCAGGTCCTTAATCATCTTTGTAGCCCTGTGCTGGACTCTCTCTAGCAGCTCCACATCCCTCCTGCCCTGGGGAGTCCAGAACTGCACGCAGTACTCAAGGTGTGGCCTAACTAGGGCTGAGTAGAGGGGCAGAATCACCTCCCACGACCTGCTGGAAATGCTCTTCTTAATGCACCCCAGGCCTTCTTAGCCACAAGGGCACACTGCTGTCTCACGGTCAAGTTGTCGTCCACCATGACGCCCAGGTCTCCAGGAGGTCAGTCTTCAGCCTGTAGGCGTGTCTAGGGTTATTCCTGCCCAGGTGCAGGACCCTACACTTGCCCTTGTTAAACTTCATGAGATTTCTCATGGCCCAGCTGTCCAGTCTGTCCAGGTCCCTCTGGATAGCAGTGCAGCCCTCAGTGCTACTAGCTGCTCCTCCCAGTTTCGTATCGTCAGCAAACTTGCTGAGGGAGCACTCCATCCCTTCACCCAGGTCGTTAATGAATAAATTGAACAGGACCAGACCGAGGACTGACCCCTGGGGGACACCACTAACCACAGGCCTCCAACTGCATTCGGCACCACTGATTACCAGCATCTGAGCCCTGTCATTCAGCCAGTTCCTAATCCACCTCACTGTCCACTCATCTAACCCACTCTTCTGGAGGTTGCCCAGGAGGATGCTGTGAGGGACGGTGTCAAAAGCCTTACTCAAGTCCAGGTAGATAACATCCACTACTCTGCCCTCATCTATCCAGCCAGCCACCTGATAATAGAAGGCTATCAGGTTAGTCAAGCATGATTTCCCTTTGGTGAACTCATGCTGGCTACTACTGAGCACCTTCTCCTCCATGTGCCTGGAGACAGCAGCCAGGATGACCTGCTCCATCACCTTTCCAGGGACGGAGGTCAGGCTCACCGGCCTGTAGTTGCCCGGGTCCTCTCTCTTGCCTTTTTTGAAGACTGGGGTGACATTGGCTTTCCTCCAGTCCTCCGGCACCTCCCCTGTTCTCCAGGACCTTTCAAAGATGATGGAGAGTGGCTTGGCTACAACATCTGCCAGCTCAYGCAGCACTCTGGGGCTGCATCCCATCGGGGCCCATGGATTTGTGGGTGTTGAGTTTCCTTAGGTGCTCTCTGACCCAATCTTCCTCTACCCGAGGAAAGTCTTCCTCTCTCCAGGCCCTTCTCGCTTCCCTAGGGTCTGGGTAGCTTTGCAGCCTTTGTGGCAGCAACAGTAACAGCCTTGCTCTTCAAGTCAGGCTGAATTCACTGCATGATCAGCTGTTCTGGACATTCTCCAAAGGAAAAATAAATAAAAACAACAACAAAAATCAATTAAAGGGACCTGTAAGCCAGCTGGACCCCATTAAGGCTAAAGTTAGATTACTAGCCCTTGGCCTGAGGTTAAGCTAAATAAATAAGATAGGAAAAACTACTGGRCATAAGAAAACTGCTGGATGTGACAGATGTGAGAAACTGACAAAATGGTTGGATTTTACAGATCATTAAAGGCAAGTTACACTAAAAACAGAAGCTTAATAGATAGCTGAAGAGGAGGTATTGGGGAGTATGAGGAGGAAATCTTGCAGTGCAACAGTACCTAAGCAATGATATCTATAATCCCCTACAAAACCAAGATTACCTATGCAGCCAAATGGACATCCCAAATTGGATGATTCTATGACACACAGAATCGCAGTACAACTGGGAACAAAGGCAAAAGAAATCTGGGAGTGGTAAGGACATGATCTGGGTGGAAAAGGAGGTCCACAATGTGGAGAAGAGGGTTACTAAGGTGTGGAATAAGAATACAAAGTGTACCTGTGGGCAGGCCCATGCTTGGAAAGGACAGCAAGGACGGCCCAGTCTGCTGCTCTCCCCATCACACACCAGACCTGCTTCCTTGGCCAAGGGGAGCACAGCTTCTCCAAGCCTCTTGCTCGGAAAGGAGCACCACGGCAAGACAGGCTGAGTGTCCCACCAACACTAGGCCGGTGCTAGCTGCATGCCTGACAGCGCCTAAGTTTTCCAAACACTACATCTGCACCCCTTCAGGTCTTTCCACCTTACTCTCCAGAGACAGAGCTCTACTGAGCTCAGCTCATATGTTAGAGGCAAAGAATTTGAGAATTCACTTACAGAAATTAATACAATAAATATATATATTTTGAATATGAGTTTAAATAAACCATAACTATGCTATGCAGGAAAACAAGACTCTATATTGAACAAAAATTATAACAAATACATCAAAAAAATGATGACAAATTCTTATAATGATTAGTCATGGTTGATCAGATTACTGTTTATCCAACACAAACAATAAAGATGTAGTTTAATAGGAATGGAAATACAACATATTGAACAGCCTTCAGAAGGCAGGAAAGAGATAAAAAAGCTGTCAGATGAGACTTTGACACATCTCAGAAATGCAAGATTTTTCATATAAAATGTATTCCCAGCTATCCTGTCTAAAGCTGTTTTAGATTACTCAGAAGAAAAATTTGCCAGTAGTGTCCTGTGGAAACAATTTAGGCATCTCAGTCGTCACAAGTTTTGCCTACTCCTCAGCAAAATGTTGGTTTGCCTAGTATTATGCCTTTACTTTTATTTATGATTGAATTTATAATTTCCCTCATTATTTCATTACATTTCTTAACTGTTCAAGTGCTAGGATTTCCCTCACAATCACTACGCAAGTCTAGTAGGACAACTTTTTTCTTAAAAAGGAAGAATTCTTTAAAAGGAAAAAAGCTACAAAAATCAGAGCAATTAGGATAACAAAACACTTCAAACTAACATCAAATATTTTAGGTGAAACTTCTGCTGTATTTTGTTATCCATTACTGCATGTAGATCTTTTAAAATACTTTTTTATCCTTGAATGGGGTTCTAGATTACATTTCATAAAGTACCTTACTTCCTTTTTCAGTATTCAGTTTCATTTTGCTCTTTCCTGTCATTTTTCTAGGTTGTATAGTGAGGAGAAAATGGTCAAAATATACTGCCTTCATAACAGATCTTTGGCTTTTTCTATAATTTCATAACTGTATGGTTTCCTGTCATGATCAATTTCTTCCCCTCTCCAAGTCCATAACAAGTAGGTATTTTAAACATTCAGTCCAAAAGTATTCTTTTACTCTTAGTATAAATGCTACCACTGTGAAAGTACCTGTTCTTTCACATAAAAATGGATCATTCACTCACAAATAGGATCTTCTCCAGACAGTGAGACATATGAACCTTGGTTCAACCAAAAGGTTTCTTTTTTTTTTCCCGAAAAATATATATATATATATCTATGATAAGCATACATGAATCTACCAGAAATTTATTTCAGGTCGGAAGACCCATTTCCCAGGAATTCTGAACTCCTACCTGTTACAATTACAACAACTATGAAGAAAGTTAAATCTACTTAGGACAAATTTTAGGACTATCTCCTAGAGCATGATATACTTTCCGTACACAGTATTTCCACACTTGCTCACATTTTTCACTGTGATTTTTAAAAAAGGAATTTAAGGAGATATAGTATTGTGTCTTTACTCTTGGAAGCTTAATCTTTCATTTGGCTCCCTTCAATGGAATTTGGGCAATCCAGGTCATCTTCATCTTTATCCACCATCTCTAAATTACACAAAGTCCTTCCAGGAGAATTTAAAGATTTGTCTCAAGCACTTCCAATCATAACCTGGCATTATCTAAACCTAGAGCCCTATGCTACTTTTTTTGTGACTGCAATTTCTGCAGTAAAAAGCTTCTGACACCAGGACCCTCATTTCCTTTAACCAATTCCTGCTCCAGTGACTGTGACCAGCAATCCTGAAAATATGATTTATCCCATCTTGCCTAGAAAGGACATAAGAATGCCTGAAGGATTTAATTGCTCTATTTGCTTTACCAAATATATTGCATAGTCAATAATGTATTTTACTCCTATCAGCAAAAGAAAACAAAACCAAAAACAAACAAACAAACAAATTACTCAAGCTAAGGCTTCAGATCTCTCTACCTTATTCAGACTAACTTGCAGTCCTTCCTGACAAGGCAGCAGGCAAGACTTCAGTCTTTGTGTGTACCTTATACCCTAGGCTGCACCTTTCAGAGAGTGCATCTGTTTGGGAATCCTTGTCATGATTTTTAGTGCCTGTCTGGGACACTTTAACATAAAACCTTGGTTTTTAATTTACAGATGGACATAAAATGCAAGTGATATAAACTTTACAAACAGACCCTGGGTGTTAGGGACCATGAAACTCAATATATATAACTACTGTGGGGTAAGAATGTGTTTGAGAAGATGAATTCCCCAAATGCAATTCCCATTGCATTTAGAATAATGTAACATACATTACACAGGCAGATATACAAGATACAAAACAAGAATTACAGACAAATAGGTACTCAGTACAAACATATGAGAAAACAGTATATTACTAATATATTCCTTTTAATGAAAGAAGAAGATAGAAGTTAGATTAGGAAGTTAGGAACAGCTTTAGAGTCAGATGTGTTCTGCATATTATGTGAACTACTTATCACTCAAACTGCTTTTATACAAGTTTCATGAATATTAAATATTCAAAATTAAATATATTTTAATGTATATTAAATATATACTGTTTTAATGAAGACTACTGATAGGCAATGTAATAAATCTCATAAGCTGAAAATATGTAGATATGCATATTTACGTTTCCAAAGAAATGTTTTACTCTAAATACCTGCGTCATGAAGAACAGACAACAGCACAAAAACAAAACTACAAAAGAAGGTTCATAGTCTTCTTTTTGTTCTGCCAGTCTAGCCCACAAAGCTTTTCCCGACAAACTGTCTGAAAATGGCAAACTTGTACTGAAAATTCTATATCATCATATCCTGAAACCAGGAGTTTTATCCAGTTAAAATGAATATATTTTCTGTCTAATTACAGACAAATTAAGTGAAATGAGTTATAATTTAAATACATTCCCCTGTGTCCTTAGGACTGAAGATTATTACCATGTCTTGCAATAATTATAGTATTTTTAACTTATCAAAAATCACATTCCATATTACAAAAGAAGGACTATACAAGAAAGGATCCTAGAGTGTCTAACTGTACTCAAGAAAATATCATGAATTGCTGAATATGACTCTGCATCTTTCAATGACCTCACATTATTCAAAAGCTTTATAGAACTTAATTTTGTTTTAGCTTCACTTTGAGAAGTCATATTCAAAAGAAGGCCTGGTCTTCCAACAAAAACGAAAATTAGTGATTTCAATGACTGATTTAACTTGTCTAGCAATTGTTCTTTTTGTAAACTACACTAGTGTCAGGTTTTTGCTGGCATCGATCTTAAACATTACTAAATGTCTACAGAACTGCTGTCTCAGTTTAGATCCAAGTGAAATTCAATGTCAACCTGAGAGTCTTCATATACTCAAAGTTTCACAATAAAAAAGTTGTAGTTTTCTCTAGTTTTAGTGCTTTCTAGAAATATGAAATTATTAATGACTTTATTCCTTTCATTCCTTCAAAAATATAAAGTTCTATAGTAGCAACATAAAAAACCCCCATTTTGTGCAAATTAGTACTTTGGCCTAGTTGAATATCCTTAGCCTGCCATTGTCACACAAGCCCTCTTAAAAGAGGAACCTAAAAAATGACAGAAAACCTACCTATTTGTACAGTTAAATAATACAACAAAACAAATAATTCCCCAAAACAAGAGTTAACATGGCAGGTCTGTTTAAGCTGTTGTAAAATACCCAAGCTTTATTTGGCAAGCATAAGCTGCTTTTTTCTGCCACGTTTATAAACTAATTTAATATTTCAAGAGGTATTTAAGTGAAATGCCAGCAATTACATCAGTCTAAAGAGATGAACACTGTGAACTTGGCAACTTATTTAGTCATTTAGATTAAATGAGCTGTTTTATTTTGGAGGTTCCCATCTTATTCAGTAGTCACATTTACAGTGCAATGATCACTGTTTTTATCAAAACATACAAAGTTATCAAGTCTGTAATCTCACAACAATTTCAAGAGCAGTAGCAATAGTAGACTTAATTACAAGCCTTCAAGAAAAATTCACACAAAAGGAAAAACTAAGCTCACCGTGTTATCCAATACAGCAAGTATGAGGATACCAAGATTTCATATTTGAACATCCTTTTTTTCTCCTTCTCATACAGCTTTTGGTTCTGACGGTCAGCCTTAAGTTGGACTGGTATAAAACATAACTTCACTCTATATTGGCAATTTGTTCAATGCTGCTTTTTTAATATTAAAATAACAATCACATGCAATTTTAGGGTTAACACAGTTCCAAGCAATCCTGTGTGGGTTGAGTCTATCTTCAGTTTTGGATTAGTATCTCTGGTATTCACAACACTTGCCAACATCACTGGTTGCCAGGTGAACTGTTTTTCTACAAATGAAAGAAAAATAGCTTCTCTTGTCAAAAGGCGACGCTGTACACCACCAGCCAAAAGCCACCTATTTCTCCATTTAGCCTCTTTTCTCTTTCTTTGTTTTAAACAGATAAAGAAAGAAAAATGAATAAACAAACACAGAAGAATCCAGAAAAATAAGCAGAAAGATACAGAAGACAGAATCACATACTCAGCTCCTCCTCCTGCTTTGGGAATATGGAGAAGAGTCCAAAGATTTGACAGAGAAATCTCTCCATTCCTTTTCATAGTGCATTCTATCTCTAGGAAAAGTACTTCTCCTCCATTCTTTTTTTAAAGACATAGAAGTATTGAAGATCTTCCTGAAATCTTGGAAGTTGTGCAACAGTCTTGCACAAGGTGAGAGTGAAAACAAACCAGTGAAGCAAACAAAAAAAACCCAGAGTAACAGAACAAAACCAAAAGATAAGCATTTTCCATGGTTTTCAAACTCTTGATTTCAGTGTATCTGAATTCCACCAATATTTCACAAGTTGTTAGAGGCCTGTTCATTTCATTGCTAAGTCTTTCAGAACATTTCCACTCTGAATCACTTTACACATCTTTGAGGAGTAAAAGTGGAAGGAAGAGATCTGACAAGAAAATTTTTTCAGTTCCTACGGTTTTCCAAAGTGTCTGCTAAAGACTCCTGAATGGTACACAGAATGCCAAAGAGTTATTCAGCACAAATGGATCAGTAGTATAAGACTCCACCATTAGTTGCTTAAGTCACATAGTGGGGAATTCTAATCTAATTTCATCACATCTTTTACATTCCAGGCCATATCTATGTTCATTATTTGTCCTTTTTTGTTTAAATAAAAAATCTTTTGTACTGTACAGGAGAGAAAGAAACAAACAAAATATGACTTTCATATACAATATACAGCAACTCCAGAAATTTACCTCCTAATGAGGCAAATTTATTTTCACAATGCCAAATATTCAGTGAATTTAATCTCCCCCAGAAGCCTTAAATGTTTAACAATACTGAATTTCTTTAGTCATTTTTTCCTCTAGTTACTCATTACTGTAATATAATTCTACAGTTTTTAATATTAATGATTTTACTACCCTGAAATACTAAATGAAAACTTCTCATATTCATTCAATTTTCCAGATCATCTCCAGCACAGATCCCTGCAGATCTCCATGTTTACTTTTCTATTTTGTAAAAGCTAGCCATTATTCTTCCCATTCATTTAATTCTTAACTATATTACTAAACTCTATTACTACTTAGCTCTACTACTAAAGAAGAAAACTCGAATCTCCTAACACCTTAGTCTTTCCATAGAAGCTTTTACAAAAGACAATCAAAGGTTTTTTGGAAATCTATGTTGATTCTCAACAATATCCAACATTACGCATTTACTCCTTCAAAGAATTTCCATTGGCTTGCAAGACATGTCTTCCATCACTTACACTCACTCTGCCTCATCGTTATTTCTCCGCATAATTATTAAATCCACTCTTTATTAGAAGTGGGTCTAACCAATGTGTCTGTCCAGCACTGAAGTCACGTTTATATTGTTAGTATATTACCCACAGGGATCTTACATACTTTTGTAAGCAAGAGACACCTATGAGGGACACAGGATTCTACATACAAGACCAATAACCACTTAGAGCTAAGGAAGGAGTTAAAACAACTGCTGTTACTGTTCCGAATTAATCGGTTTCCCAGCGACTATAAAAAGACTTATAGCAGGCCTAGGGTTCTCCTTGTGCCCCCAAATTAGAGCAAGTAATAGAACCTTTCTTATGTTATTTGCAAAGAATCTCTTTTACAGCTGTGATGACTAAGTGAAATTATGTTAGAAACTTTATAGGAGAGAGTTCCAAAATGAGACTGATTAGGAGGATTTAAGGCAGTTAAGTATCAAACTATGGACTATACTATTAGTATCAACCACACAGATTTGTTGTTGTTTAAAAATATTTTGCTTAACTTCTCCAAAATAATTTAAACTACAAAGACAGGTTAGTTAACAGTAAGAGAATGACCAGAAGTGCTCAAGCTCAACAGAACCACTACATTGGCAACTATCAGGCCACACCACAGAAAGACCAAAGGAAAAGGAAGAAGGAAGCAGTGCTCACAGAAATGTCTATGCTTTTAAAGTCCAGATGGATTAGGAAAATGGTTAATGAGGAGGTCCAACTTGGTACACTAAAATCCATAGGGGATGGCAAACCAAATCCACGGCAAACCAAAACACTTATTCAGAATAATTATGGAAGTGTAATCGTTATTGCTGTGATATTTTTAAAAGTGTATATTTTTAATAAGTGTACTTTTTTACTTTCTTCCATTAAGTGTTTTGGTTTGCTGTCACTGGCCAATTTTCAAACAAAACTAGGCATATGGGTTGCATTAATTTGTTTTTCTGTACTACTGTTAAAGGTTGCATCTTCATGAAAAATAATACAAACAGTTATGCAATATCCAGAGAGATGAAGTCTCATCTGCAAGCCATATTTTTTAAAAAGTGAAAATACCTTATTTTGCATCCTTACGAAAAAATAAGATAGTAGAATTCTTACACAAGGCTCAAGATGAAAAAGCTTCATCTGTAAGCCATATTTTTAAAGTGGAAGATAGATGACAACCTTTATTATAGGACTTACTTTAATACTTTCCTTAAGTTGTCACAAGTCCAACAGAGCATTGCCTTTTTGATCTGTTTTCACTTTATAAAGAATCTACTGTGCATAAGGAAAAAACAAAGGACTGCTTCTATTAAATATTTTGTCCATGGATAGGGCTTGAAAATAAAGTAAGTAATGTACATAGTACATTAAGCAGTTATTCAATTATTCTACATAAATATATTAACAAAATGCCATCCCTAGGCTTTTTATCCAATCAGAAGCAATATTTGTTATTAAAAAAATCATTACTTCGTTTATCATATTGGCATAAGAGTTAGAAATGCTTTCAGCTTTTTTTTTTCTTACCTCCAATTTAGAGTTTTACAATACAAGGTTCTCCTACGTCCTCCGTTTCCTTACAGCTTACTATCTAGGCAAAATACAGCATATCTCTTTTGCCTACCATGGGTGTTAAGCTTGTGAAATTAAGGTATTTTGAGTCTATGAATAGAGCAAACAGATATTGAAGAGTTGACTTAGAGAAGTAATTGCACTAATCAAGGATTTCTTATTTTAGGATAAACAAGAATGAAAATAAAGCACCAGTAAAAGCAGACTCAAACGCTAAAAGCAGCAAGAACAGAACAAATATCCTGTCTGACAGACCACCAACCTGTCTTCTCAAGGTTCTGAAGACCACATCAGTAGAGGGTAGGAGGGTGGAAGATGGACGTGGAGCATCTAGAGAGGTCCAGCCCAGATCTACAAAAACGATGAAGGGACTGGAGCATCTATTGTATAAGGAAAGACTAGGTGAGTTGGGTCTGTTTAGCCTGGAGAAGATTGAGAGGGGATCTGATCAACATGTATAAATGAGGGGAGAATGTAGGGAGGATGGGGTCAAACTTTTCTTGGTGGTGGCCAGTGACAGGACAAGGGGTAATGGGTACAAACTGAAACACAAGAAGTTCCATGTCCATGTGACGAAAAACTTTCTTGTGAGGGTGCCAGAGTCCTGGAACAGGCTGCCCAGAGAGGTTGTGGAATCTCCTTCTCTGAGGATTTTCCAGACCCGCCTGGATGTCACCCTGTGTCCCGTGATCTAGGGTCCCTGCTGGAGCAAGGGGGTTGGACTAGATTATCTCTAGAGAACCCTTCCAACCATAACTATTCCGTGACTATCAGACCTCATTAGCAAAGAAATTACTTCTAACAGTCATCTATCTCATTCATATACTTTCAAAACATTTCAGCTCTGCAACATCAGATCATTGGCGCTCTGGGAAAAAGTTGTTATGTTTCACTTCTCATGAATAAATGCATATAAGTGTTTACCAGACACAGATAAGTGAAATTTCCATTAAGTAAACCCCATTATGAAGCAATGACCTTATTGTCATGATTTGAAAGCAACTATGCATTTGCACCAAGTCTAATCTGCATGCACTCAGGCTCTGTTACCTCCTTCTGGAAGTGTAGCATTGTGCTATTTTAGTTCTGAAATTAAACCAAATACAGCAAATAATTTTTCCCTAATTCAAAGCCCAAGATGCTTTAATATTCATGTGAGGAAGGTGATAAGATGTAATGCTGTAATCAAGTAAATCAGAAATATGAGGCTTTCTTCCCCAACTATTGTCATGAGATACTGGCTGTCATACAACTATCCTTGCTATTTTTGCATGAAAAAAGTATGAAAAGCCATTTGGTTACATCTTCTCTGAAACAGTTAATGTACTGGTAATATCAATTCAACAGTACAAACTAGTACAAAGTGCTTTAAGCTGATCTTTAGAAGAGTATTAACTTCCACTGGTCAAACTTGCAGCTGCTGTATTGCTTTATGCAATACATTTTTATTGTGCATATGAAGGTGACTAATGCATCTGTGGATCAATCTGTAATTCAAAATATTCTGCTTTCTAGATCATGGGCTGCACTGCAGTGGTGAGAGAGGTTCTAAAGCATCAAATGTGTAGTAGTTTGCTGTGGTCACATCATACACACATCTAATCAGAACTATTGAGTGTAGGCACTGCCTACACTTGGAGCTGCTGGACAAAATCAAATCCAACAAAATCCACCAGGTATTTAGCTTCTAATGGACACTAAGTGAATATGCATGAACCCCTCCTTTGCTCAGTAAGGCTTCAGCAACAGGAGTCATCTTATACAGCTGGGAGGCTCCAGGCTGTGCCTCCCAGTCTGTCAGCAGTACCTCATCTTCAAGATGCATTGCTCAGGAACTTCACTTCTTCCTCCCTCTATCCCTTCCCTCCCTGCACTGGTCTGGGAACGGCATCTGGACCATCCTGTTGACAAAGTAGGACTACTCTGATTTTCCCAAAGAAGCAAGGATCTTTCTTGATAATAATTTTACACAAGAGTTAAGAGTTTCCTATTGCCTTCTGAATGCTTTCTAAAAACCATTCCACAATGTTAATATGAAAGTATGTTTATCTAATACAAAAGAAAATACTGAAGAGATTTTTRTTGGAAACATCCTTAATGGTAAAAGCACAAGAGCATAAAGGAGTATCAGTCTTTGCTCTTACCGAACACATATATTTACAGTGAGACATTAACTGAAACTAGGCTACAGAAGATAAAAGCATCAACCAACACTGTAAATCACAGCTATTAAAAAACCCACACAATACACAACTACTTTTCAAGTAGTCTGATAGTTCGGAGTATGAGAACTCTGAACTCAAAAAGATTACACTTGAGGATTTACACACTGCTTAGGCTGACCCACCTAAAAGCTTCAGTTATCCATTCTTGAATAAAAAAAAAAGTCTCTCTCACTTTTACTTTCCTGGAGTCAAATGATTTTGATTCCAAGATTAAAGATTTAAGGCATTCATATAACTAAAGCTCACCTTTATGAAACAACATGACTTTCATAAATGCAAGAGGGTGTTAAGAGTTTGTACTTAACACTTCCTCTATTCCCACTTTGTTAAAATTTGTAAGGTTAAGATGAGGAGAAAACACCTTTCCCTCTGCTCTCTCCTCTTGCAATAAGCTCACTAAGTATTCTGCAATAAATATTCTGTTTTAAATGGAAAACAATTGCCTTTTTTTCCAGCAATAACTTTAAAACGGGAAAAGGAGTATGCATCTCAGCAAGCCATTTAAGAAAGCTAGTACCTAATTGCTATTCTATCCAAACAAATAAAAGACATTTTCCTTTTAAGCACTGCAAGCATCCTGTCTTCAATACCCCCTCCATACAACACAGGTATACTGACATTTGCTTTAATGTCACCATTTTCATCTTATGACATAAAAAAGGTTCTAAATCTCTAATCAAAGTGCTAAACTGTATTAATTGGAATCAATTTTTAGTAGAGACATTTAAACAATTCAAGGTAGAATTAACTATTGCTTATATTATACAACAGCTAATATGCTAGCTATTACTAATAGTTTGTTAGATATCAGCTATTTTTGTGTAAAACGGATCCACAATGATAACTAATCCATTAACATATAATCAAATTTGATAAACATAGAAAACAATTCCTTCAAGCAAACACAATTGCATTTCAGAGAAACAAAATCACAGCACAAAGCCTAGCAAGGATCAATGTATTCTTTTTTCCTCATATTTCATGAATTGCTAGACATTTTATATGGTTTTGGAAGGAAAAAAGAAAAAAAAAATTGCTGAAGAACTCAGAAAACAGTGCCCTATTTCAACAGCTTTGACAACTCCTGCAAACAATTAACCCAGTTCCTGCATCCACGTAGATGGAATTTTTAACTGTTCTTACTTCCTACAACGTTTATTTTTGATTGTTGTGCTTAAGACAGTATTATGCAGTACTTTCAGTACTATGCAGTACTTTCTCCTCCCCATCATACTAGATGGGAATTAGTAATAGTCTAAACTAGGATGTTAATGGAGAAGCAGTAGAAAAGTGGAAAAGATCCTACCACATAAAAATTCAAAACTGCTGTAACAGATAATGCTACAACATTCAAATGACAAAATACACAGGAGGTTCACTTAGAGGGCAATCTGAATTCTCGTGATCTTTGTATGTCCTTGTAACTAATTTACACATTGATTAATTTCTTCATTTAAAGAATATCACAAGAGCATATTTGATTAATAAAAAAAAAAAATGCAACTGAAAATTCACCTTTGTCCTATTTTGAAAGATTAGTTCTAATCAGTCCTACTAAGTTGGAATTAATTTTAAGAACAGCCATCAGGCAGTAAGTTTTGCTACACTCAGGATAATAGTTCCAAAAAGTAGCAGCCTGAAGACACTTTGTGTTACCAAGAAACAGATACCCTAAGGAAACAAACAAATGAGGTCAAAAGGTTTCTTAGTTAAATGGCATTGAATACAGAGACCCAACTCTTAAAAGCAAACAGCTTCCTAACTCAATCCTTCTTTTTCCTCTCCTCTGTAACCTCAATTAATAGAAAGGTATCACAAAAAAGAGGGAAGGGAAGGAAGGGAAGGAAGGGAAGGAAGGGAAGGAAGGGAAGGAAGGGAAGGAAGGGAAGGA